>VYZW01018338.1:5558-22467 GCA_013401315.1 Balaeniceps rex | reverse complement strand
CCAATAGCTGAACAGTGAAACGTGAAATAATGAAAATCTGAGAAACAAATTCAGCTATTTACATAAAGAAAAGATCAGACATTAGGGGTGACCATACAAAACAGAGTGGTGCTGTGCACACATGCAAGGAAAAACAAACCAAGTACAAATAAAACAGACTATCTCAAATATCTTTTTGCTCACTATATAAATAGCTGCATGTATTCATACATAAATAAAAGTCCCAGAACCTTCAGATGAAGTTTTGTTTAAATTTTATAGACACACACAAGTACATATATTAAAAAGGCTTTATGCACTCACAAATATGAGCATTATGAGAAGTCTCACACAACTGTTGAAACAGTCTAGGCTTGGACAATATACTATACAAGCACTTCAATTTTGCATACTCATAGTTTTAAAAATGGGCTGCTTGTTCAGAAGTTTCATACAAGGACTTCCGTATCTTTATTTTTAACATTGTGTAAACATAAGTATGCATTCTGATACTCTAAAGAATCAAAAATAGAAACCAGAGACTTATCTTTTATAATAAAACAAGGAATCCAAACAGGTAATTACAGCTCAGTGAAAACCACGGATCCAAAAAACAAACAAACCCAAAAAACCCCCCAAAACCAAAAATTTGCTTGAAATACTATCATTCCATATACATATAAAACAATGTTTGAAACAGATGTTCTAATTTCTTTTGTATGTAATTCATTCATATACAAACATTCACTTACAACTGTCATGTAATTATTCTATTACAAGGGTACAGCTAAGTGCTACATATATTAAAAAAAAAAATGTTTACCTTGGTTTAAAAGCTCTACCCTCTTACCTGTAGATAAGTTATTCTCCTTTGTACCAAATCTGTTAGATCTTTGGCCTCTTTTTCTCGCCAGTCTCCTGCTCCATCTGTTTGACTGAGGTAGTACAAGTCGGTCATTATTGACCTGTAAACAATGGAAAACAATCTTAAAAAACAGGGAAACAATCTTAACATTACTAAATTGGAGGATTAGATGAAATCAAAGACAAATTAAACAGATATTTCCATTATAGCCTCGAAAACAGTTTCTTCATGCCACCTCCTACCCCAGAGTCCAAACAGTAGCCAAGAAAGACTGACTGTGTCCTCCATTTAACATATGTTCCATACCCATGAGTAATTGTAGTATTAAACAGGATACAGGTTAGAAAAACTGCTATAAAGCATTTGCTTCTGGTATGTGCTAAAGGAAACTAAAAAGAAAGAATAGTTCCATGCTACATACATTATCCAGCGGCCCCAGATGAAAGTGCAGTAGTGATTCCTACAGTAGCTTCTATTACAATGCATTGTTACTTTGCCTCCTACAATCATCTTACTATGCTTGTATAGAATATAATATTAAAAAATGACTTTAGCACAGGTACAACAGTAATCCTGCTATGTTTATTAGTGAAAACTAACTACAGAATATTATTACAAGGTTCAGTAAACAGTATTTTCTATGGTATGTAGCTCCTTCTGACTCTGGAAGAAGGAAGCATTCAGCCTGCTTAGAATGACCACATGCCACTAATACTCAAATGGAAAAAAATTAAAAAATTAGAAATTCAAAAGAGACTCATAGCCATGTTACAAGTCTGGACTACAAAACATTAATTTTGAGGCGCTATCAAATATTAAACTGAGGTTATCTAATACACTAGAGATCCCTCTTCTTAGGGTTATCATATTTCAGTGGTCAAATAAGAGGATAAAGAACTCCGTGTCATGAGAAGAAAAATGGTATATGACATTTATTTTCTGAGATTATTCAGAAATTTTGTGAAAAACAACCCAAACAGTAACACCCAGGAAAAGATTTCTTCATATCTGTGGTTTTTGGGAGGAAATACAAAACTAGAGGCAAACTATTCCACATATTTGTAAAAACATTAATGGCTATTCTACAAGCAACAGGTAGCCCAATTCAGAACCAATAATTTCAGAGCTGGCTTTATAGATTGAGAATATTTAAATTTGCTAAACATTTCTCCATAACAATGCTAAAGTTTTAAGTTTGAACCACTTTTCTTAATTCTTTCATCTGAACTTCAGATGTTGCAATTTATTGCCTGAAATTCTTGATAAACCACAATTTTGATCACTAGGAAGAGATGCAACAGAACAAAGGCAGAGAAATTTGGGAGGTGACAAAGAAGAGTGTGAGGGCAAGACAAGCATGTTTCCTAACAACCTTTGAAGTGGTCTTGTCAGTGAAGTAATACAAGACACTGCTGTTGGCAGCACTTGTTAGTAGTGGAACCACAAACCTAGTTAGCTAAGGCTATCCCTTGTAAATAAGCTTAGCAAGTGAGAGAGGAGCAGATGACATCTCTCCATTAGGTAATTATTTCCAATGACACAATATTTAAGTGGTAAATATTGAGATAAATCAAATTGGGACAGAGCTACCTTGATCACCAGAGTTATCAGACAACCTCTTCTTGCTAATAACTGGATTTATGGATCCGTATCTATCCATTCTCATACACTCATTCTGTTTTTCATACCCATACTTCTACACAGGATAACAGTGACAGTGACTTACTATATCATCTACTGTTGCTGTATTAAACATTATACCCGAACTGTTCAGCAGCAGTAATGTACACCTTCGGTCAATCAATCTGAAGTACCATATTTACATTCTAATCTCAAACTATATAAGCTGGATTTTCTTTTAGAAGGTCACTGAGCTTGAAACATCCTACTCTGGCTTTGTACGAAAACTAAACAATTTAAAGTATTATCAGGTAACAAATTTCGAATCACTAACTTTTAAAGATGCATAATACTCAAAATAACATGCAAACACAGTTTAGGGACAATTAGAACAGAATTAATGATGCAGTAGATCTAATACAATGGATTATATACAAATAACTAAACAGACAAAGAATCTGCTTCTCTTAAAGCAGTGTTTTCCAATTTACAGAGAGCATTACAGGCTAGCAGGCAAATTAAAAAAAGGAAACCCATACATTTTCTTGGGAGTTTAAACATATTTTTCTTCCCAATCAGGATGCAACCATGCTGGATGTTCAAAGAGAAACTATAAATTTGAGGTCTAAACATTAAAAAAAAAAAAATCCTGTGCTATCATTAAAAGAAGCTGTGCAACCACAGCCACATTTAAAACAATTCTCAAATGCTCTCTTTCATTGGCCTTAGAAAAGTCTTTTCTGTACTTGTGATGTAGGTAATCAGCATACTCTCCTTTTACTTTATAGAAATATATTTCTATTAAAAAAAAAAACAGGACAGGCATAAAATAACTGAAAATACAAAGCCTACCAACAAAAAAAAAGTTTTCCCCCTCAGCAATTAAGTAATTTTTCCTATTTCTAAGGGAAAAAAGTGTTGTCCAAATTTTATTTTTTATATTGTTGGCCATGGTGACCATGACAAAGCAAAGGCAGGAGGTAAGTTTAAATAATCATCCTTACAGATGAAATATAATTATTTTCCATCATTTTTGAGGTAAGAGGAATGATGAGAGAGTCCTTAGACAGCCACAGTGACTCAACACTTTAGGGAAAGGCAGCTTTGCTCAGTACAAACCATAAAGAATATCAAATAATTTGTGGGAAATTTTATGAATGCATGCAAGAGTTTTCAGATAGCATCCACAATCTTTTTTTTTAAAAAAATACTCTTATAAAACTATGAAGTAAACCAGGAACTGAAAAATTCACAGGTGTTATCACACGGAAATCATTATAGGTATTGCAATTTTAACACACTTTCAGTCACAGAGACCTTCTTTCTTTGATTGCTACTGCTGTGAAATGCGCATTTTTTTAGGTTTACATCTGCTAGGTTCTTTTGAGTGTGGCAGACCATTATGATGGCTTATTAATACAGATTTAGAAGAGACACATACTAATACCAAAGACCAGAGTCAGGCTCCATGTGGAGCACTAAAAAGTAGATGGACCGGTGATCCATGAGCCCAAAATAGCTAAGTGCAGACAAAAGATGAGCCTGCACAGGATTATTAGAGGCTATTGGAGATGGTAAAATGGCAGAAAGACAATTTCAGACAGTGGCGTTACCGATATTTAGTAAGTCAAACTTGGTCTTCCATTGTGTTACTAACCAACAATATCATTTTGTTGTTATTTTTGTTTCATATCATAAATTAAATCTTGGAGCTACTCTTAAAAGCATTTTGCTCCTAGAAAGTAGAATGGAGTAAAGAATCTGGCTATGTATTTCATCTGCATTTGATTGTCACAAATAAAGGGCGGAGGGCAGGCATTTTTAACAATTTTTTAAAGATCAGTATAGACATTTATTCCAGCCATATGACAAAATTACATTTAAACTTCCTAGAAACTTTACATCAAATAAAAACTCAAAGAAAAAAATTGTGTTATGTTCCACCGAAGTCAAAGGAAATAATGTGAAAATATGTCCAAACACTATGCATCAAACCTTGGCCAGCTACCACAAAAGCCCTGATGACAGCTGTTCCCCAGGAGGAGAAGGAATGAAACTAACTCAGTAACAGCCACTTTGCAAACAACATAATGCCAACACAGGAAACAATGACAACTAGAGGATTAATACGTTCTTTTTTGTTAACTCTATATCAAACAGTCTTTCCACTGTTAAGATGAAGTTACCCTCAACAACTCTCTTCCCTATGGCAACTACAAGAATACAATTACACATTCCATAATGCAGGAAACTGCATTGGGCTACGCTGTTTCTTAAACAGAATCATTAGTGAAATACTGGACAAAAACGTCTGCCAAGACCGGCATTCTCCGGGAGAAAAGCTGTACAACCCCTAGGACACAGCCAAGAAATACTGATTAAGGCATCCAACCAACAAGAGAAGCGCCATCATATTAGTAATAGACATTTGCATAACAGCACCAAGATTAACAAAGACCTCTAATACTACTTATCCAGAGTCACAGAAACTGTCTTTAAGTCTATCATCTCTTAAAAAGTAAGTCTTCTCTGTGACACAACAGGCTTTCCTCACAAACAAACAAAAATACTAGCCACTTTCCTTACATAGCTACCTCATCATTTGATCACCACCCACCCCTTTATCTGCTTTCCCACATAAGGAGGGCATTACAAACTGCCTTAAGTACTTATAATTAACACTAATCTTTCTAATCCAAATATTAGATTACAATATATATTTTAAAAATCTAAGATATATGTTTATATATATATAAAAATAAATAATACCAGCTTCACATGCAATGTTCCATTTATCTAAGATACACAGGTAACAATTTTTTAAGACATCATCATCAACAAAAGGGCATTTGGTAACTTGTTAAATCCCTTAAAAAAATCAACAAGTCCACATGTACTTCAAAAGAAAAAAAAAAACAGCAATAACAAAAAAAACACACCAAAAAGCTGTGATTCTCAGAGTGAATGAGAGAATCTGATTTGCTCATTCTAAACTTATGTTATGTTCCTTTCAGCAGAAAAGACCAGATGGACTGTGTGGAAGGAAAAAGAGACCACTCCTTCCCTCAGGAGCTACTGTGCATCTTAAGGGAAAAGAACACCCCAGAAACAGCAATGCATCACAGGCCAAAGGATGCGCACACAAGGAGCTGTGAGTTTTCCTACAACTCGCACAGCGAGACTGAAAGATTAAAGGGAAAGAAGCAGACAGCCTGACCTCAAAGGTGAAAGAGCAAACATCCTTGGAACTAGAGGCAGCCAAGAAGAGCATTTTGCAACACAAGATAATTTTATTGCCCAAAGACAATGTTGTAAGTACACCACGAACACAGGCTGAATATTGTAGAAACATTTTTGTATCTGTTTTCTCTTATGCAATTGCTTTGAATTTCCATACTGTAAAAAATTTGTCTACACTTTATTTTAATAAACCCTAGTTCTGGCTGTTTGGTTTTAGCTTAAATGACTTTAGTCTTCTTTGGGGACCTCACCACACAGGAAGGTCTGCACAGATCTACTACTAAGACTCAACAGACTCCAGGACATTCTGCTTTTGATAACCACTGTATCACTGTAAAGAATACTTTTATTCAACAAGAAAATTCTTAAATGAAGAAGAAAAAAAAAAAAAGAGCAGCTGTGATTGCTTGCATCGTATACAGACTTCTTCCAGTACCACAGTAGTTTCAGACTTCCACAGTGGGATTCCTTTCATAATTTCCAGAGGTCTACAATGCGGACTTTTATTATTCAATGCAAAGGAGTATGCATTTCTAGAATGGGTTTCATCTCATCCTGAAGCACAGAGAGATGTGAAGATAAGGCTGTCAGAAATAGAGAAACTTGCAAGTCGGGCTTAATGAATTAATAGTCATTGGTGTAGGAAGGAAAGGAATAAGAAAAGGATTCATCCTGGGAGGCCGGGACATAAAAACCTTCTGGCATCAAACACACAACATTATTCAAGGTTCCAGTGTGGCAACTGCCTGATGTGATCCTGGCTATATAAACAGAGCAGTAATGTGCACACAAGTGATTTTGACACCATGATGGACATCAGTAAGTCTGGCATTAGACTACTTACTCCAGTTTTGGCACAGATAGTTTAAAAGGTACATCAAGAATCAATGACCTGAAGTCCAAGAAACCCAAATGGAAATAACTTCTCTGGAGAACAAATATTTCTGAGTGGAGGTAACTACTGAAACAAACTGTCCAGGGAAATGGCAGCTTCCCTGTCAGTTGACTGTTTCACTGAAGATCTCAAGTCTTTTGGAAAATTCTGCTTCAGCCAAGCAATTCTTTTATTTCAGTCAAACATACATAATTGCACTCAGCAGAGAAATAATTGGATGAAATGTAATGGCCTATTTTATATAGATAATAACTCTCAATAATTGAATAGTCCCTTCTCACTTTAAACTCCATCAATCTGTGGCAAACTGGGTTTTGGAATTGTGGAAGATTAAATTACAAAATTTAATGGACTAAACTATTTGCCCACATTAATAATCAAATTAATATTATTTTTAAACTATGTTTTAAATAATGTTTACATTATTTCCAAAGAATTGAAAATTTTTGCTATTTTTTCCTTTTACTACAGTATTATTTTCGAAGGTTCATGCTTTACTACTGATGTTCACACATGCAGATCTCAGCTTTTTTGGGAAAGAGATACTTCTTGTATTGGGTTTGCGTGGCAAGGTTTTGGTAGCACGGGGGGCTACAGGGGTGGCTTCTGTGAGAAGCTGCTAGAAGCTTCCCCTATGTCCGACAGAGCCAATGCCAGCTGGCTCCAAGACAGACCTGCCACTGGCCAAGGCCAAGCCAACCAGCGACAGTGGTAGCACCTCTGGGATGACATATTTAAGGAGGGGGAGGGGATGGGACCAAGGGGACACAAACTGCAGCGGGAGTGAGGAGTGAGAATATGTGAGTGGAACAACTATGCAGACACCAAGGTCAGCAAAGAAGGAGGGGGAGGAGGTGCTCCAGGCACTGGAGCAGAGATTCCCCTGCAGCCTGTGGTGAAAACCATGGTGAGGCAGGCTGTCCCCCTCCAGCCCATGGAGGTTAACGGGGGAGCAGATATCCACCTGCAGCCCGTGGAGGACCCCACGCTGGAGCAGGTGGATGCCTGAAGGAGGCTGTGACCCCGTGGGAAGCCTACGCTGGAGCAGGCTCCTGGCAGGACCTGTGAACCCGTGGAGAGAGGCGCCCATGCTGGAGCAGGTTTGCTGGCAGGACTTGTGACCCCGCAGGGGATCCACGCTGGAGCAGTCTGCTCCTGAAGGACTGCACTCCATGAAAGGGACCCACGCTGGAGCAGTTCGTGAAGAACTGCACCCCATGGGAAGGACCCATGTTGGAGAAGTTCGTGGAGAACCGTCTCTTGTGGGAGGGACCTCAACCTCCATTCCACATCCCCCTACGCCACTCACAGGGGAGGAGGTAGAGAAAATCAGGAGTGAAGTTTGGCCCGGGAAGAAGGGAGGGGTGGGGGGAAGGTGTTTTAAGATTTGGTTCTATTTCTCATTACCCTACTCAGTTTTGATTGCTAATAAATTAAACAGATTTTCCCCAAGTTCAGTCTGTTTCGCCCATGACAGTAATTGCTGAGTGATCTCCCTGTCCTTATCTCGACCCATGAGCTTTTTTGTTACATTTTCTCTCCCCTGTTCAGTTAAGAAGGGGAGTGATAGAACGGCTTTGGTGGGCACTTGGCATCCAGCCAGGGTCAAACCACCACACTTGTTTAAGGTGTTATATTTAGTTAATTCCACTATTTTCTTATGACTGTTTACTAGCAAGACACAAATTGCCATTTCAGTCCTGTTGGGAACAGAGTGATAAATATAACAGGCTTACAGATAAATTTTACTGAATTTTTAACGCTTCCTGGATTAATTTTGTTCAGCATGAACAAAACTCATACAGAATGTTTTAGTATAATACAAAAGGTACTTCAACAATGGGGAGGCCAGAAGATCAACAACAACAGAAAATATAATTCCAACACATCTTTGAACAACATAATAAAGTGTAATTAAAGGTCATTTCTATCTGAAATATGCTGTTAAATTCTAATACAAAAAGAAGTGACTTTTCCGAATGACAATTAGTCCTGATACTAGGATATTAGCCAATGTTAAAGTAATTCCAATTATATAATATCCCAATGATCAATGTAACTTATATTCTAGTATTTAGTATTTATGAAAGGCACAATCAGATACCTAAAATAAATATTTTTAAGGTATTTTAATGGTTTTGTTATATGCACAAGTATGCACATAAGTGCATATATAGACAGATGCAACTGAAAAGCAACAACTGGCATCCAGGACCCAGGTCTTCTGATATAAAAAATGAAAATATGTCAAGTTAAAGGGTCGGTCATACTCTAAGCTGTAGTGACATAAGCTAGATAAATACTTTATGTCCCATCAAAGACAAGTAATGATTTTATGGTCATGCTTCAGACAGGATATTTTAGCCCACATACTGTGGTGGTGTGCTCCCCGCCCCCTCACATAAGCAGTAACCACCAGTGGGGGTCATGATGCCTGCATCCAGCTTGCACTGCACTTTGGGGACGGATGGCAACTCAGTAGCCATGGGCTGTCTGGAGCAGGGACCCAGAGGTCTTGCTGGTATGCAAATATGACTATAAGTCAATCATCTTACTCTATAAATATGGACAGCACATTGAGCTCTCCTGCATGGCAGCAGGCTGCACGCCAGCATCTCCCTTTGAGTAGGGACGCCTCTCAAGGTTACTCCTCAAGGTTGAGAGATTCCTTGCTGCAACAGATCCTTGGTAAGTGACCAACAGTATGCTAAACTTTTAAATCTTAGCTAAGTGATATAAAGAATTAATTGTGCCTATATAATCCTTCAGACATAAACCAAGCCTGGGACCAGGATTGGATCCAGCCCCACCTAGACTCCTCTCTGAGAAGGAGTTTAGAAAGCAAGGGAGTCCTTTCCGAACCTCATGACTCCACAGGAGGGCCTCCCTTACAGTTTTTGTCTGACCCTGTCCTCTATGCAGTAAATAATCAAGTGTACCTTGCCATCGAATCTTGTTAAACCACTGTCGCACTTACCATTGAACCTTGTTAACTCACTGGTTTATATCATAAAGTATATTTTTGCTTCTCTCTCACTCCATCCACGACACATACCAGTGATTTATCCTAAGAGATTTTTAAACAGTATACCAGTAGTTTACTTAATCCATAATCCTGACAACATATATACAGAATCAACTAATATAAGTACCTTTCCTGATGACCCAAATCAGACAGAAATTCATCAATGCGTCTTTGCAGTTCACTTCCTTCTAGATTTTTCAACTTCCTCAATTCACTCTGGAGGAAAAACCAAAGTTCCTTAGCCCCATTTTCAATCCTTCTCCTCAATATTTCATGGTCTCTTCCAAGGCCTCCTATTAAAAAAAAAAAAAGGCATAAAAGCATCAGCACTTGTAGCTAAATTATTTGTTAAGAAACTAATGCATTTGTGATACTGAATACCAAGACTTGTTTTAGAAGTAAAAAAACCCCGTATATACCAACCATCTCCTGTCCGCTTCTTATAGTTTTCTATCTGTTCTTTGGCCTTTACAAGTTGCTCCTCTAAAGCATGTACCTTTCCTGCAGCTGGTCCCTGATCAATGGGACCATCTGGTATCCTAGGATATAGAAAATAAAGAAATTATGTAATTTATAAATATAATTGTTATTTGATAAATTATTTGCACTAATAATTCAGCTCTCCTCCCATTTTTGTTCCATGCTGTTTTGCTGATAAGCCTTCTTGGCATTGTCTTAAAGCCAGAAGAAATTGAACATATTAACATACATAAAAATTTTAAACTTCAATCCCATAGGAGAAAAACAGTGCATAACACAGCTGCAGCACACAGATTCAACCTGATGTTAAACTGTGCTATTTACAAGACTTCCACTCATTGGCAAGACCAATCCTAGGCTCTACTTGTGAAAGTAGTATTTGCAGCAGCTTAACCCATTTCCTGTGAGAAACTGGAAAACCATGACCATGCATTGGACTGACTGGCACATAAGCAAAGCCTAATCGAAGGATGTGCCTTCACAAGACTCAAGTTATGGCTACTTTTTATATTAACACATGAAATACATTCTGGTCTTGAATGCTGGCCATATATTCTTAAGAGGACCAGAGCTCCAGCACTGGAATTCCACTTTTAAGTTAAGTCTTCCTGCCTATTGGCACAAGATGATTTCGATGTATTTTCTGGACTCAGAAAAAGATCCTAGCTTCTTAAATGTACCATCATGATAATTTTTTTATGACAACTCTGGCATTCTAAACTGCTGGTCACCTAAAAAAACACCAGAAACTGATTTGTGAAATCTCCGCTATTTGAGCACAGGAGAAGTATGGAAATACATATCCTGAAATCTATGAGACATAAATCAGCCCTGAGGGTATTACTGAGGTTTGGTCTTTGCTCATCATCACAACTCAAATCCACATATTAAGAAACTGCAATTATTAAAGTATAGAAATCAGATGCTATCTTCTATTGGCCTCAAAAATTAAAAAATAATGCAGGGAAAATAAAAACCCTTTTCATCTCTAGAGAAACGACACTTCTGGAATATCCAAGGGTTAAAAATTATTCCACCTTTTATAAGACTTTTGATAAGAGCTGACCCTGAAAAGGAAAAAAGGAAGCAGATGTGTAATGAAAAGTCTTGAGAACTGTAAAGAATACAGAACTCTTGCAGAACATGAAAATGATTCTTCATTCATAATGGAATATGAGCATAAAAAGAAAGCGATATTCTCTCCACACATACATACACAGAGTTTCAAGGTACCATATGGGAAGACCCCTTGCCAGACGAGAGATGCCTCTAGCATAGAGAAAATAATGGTTAGAGGGAGTACCTTCACCCTAAACCAGAAATGACAGCATTCTAAAGATCCTACTGAGATGTCATTAACTTTAATGTCTCTCAGATCTGGATAATTAAATAACAATAAAAATTTAGGAACTGATGAAAAGTCCTTTTCACTAGAACATTTGAAGGGAATAAATACCTAATGTGAGCATCAGAAAGGTATATCACACAAAGCATAGTATTTAAGCCCCTTTTTTCAGAGGGGGGTGGGAGAGGTGGAAGAGGAAGCTACGTAGCCTGACAGGAATTCAGTAAAAATTTCTGCACACTTAAAGCTCCCTACTAAAGCAAACTAGGGATAATTAAATTACTGCAAAATATTTATTTGTGTTTTAAAGCTACCATGGTAAATAGAAAGGAATTATCAGTAACTGCTCATATATCCGTTTTTTATGCACTGAGGGAACAAGCATGACAAAACTGAGGAAAATACTCTAATCTTAAACATGTGCACTCCCTAAATATACTCCCTCTGTATGAACAATGCATTTGTGAATTTGTTTCCATAACAAATGCACAGTATGATACTATAAGTGAGATACGGTACTGTATTGCCATGTACAAGACAATACAAACAAACATTTAAAAAGCATATTGAAACATATTTAAGCTCTTGCACTAGTTTAAAACCACAAGGTTGAAATGTATATGTGATCTGTCAAGTGGGTATCACAATTTGGATTGTGACAGGACAACTAACCACAAAATTACCAGGAAAAATGGAATGGCTTATCCTGTATAAGTCACATTCCCTAAAGGTAGAATTTGTGAAGAACCGTAAGGTAAAAGGATACAACATCATTACGAAAGGGTATCTTCAGACAGCCCACACATCCTCTGAACATAAGGAAAGTCTGTTAAAGTAGCAATTACAGAATCCTGCAGAAGGATGGTTGTGGATGATACGAAATAAGCACAATAATTCTGACCATTTGGTGTAATTAAGATTTTAAAAAAGAAAAGTACACGCCATTTAACATTCAACTTGCTTTGGCATACTGCAATAAAAATGTTTACTATACTTTGGTTATTAGATAAAAGGAGCTAGGGTGGGGGGGCAATCTCCTAAACTAGTTGCTTGGACTTTTAAAAATCACATAATTTTAAGATAAAACTAAAATAACTTATTCTTTTTGCACTTTTGTCTCTACATCTGTTACCTCATCAGACTTGGAATTGCTGTCTTCCTCACTTTCATCCAGTCTCAAAATTAAGGAAAAGGTTCTTCTCTGCAACCAGCGCAGCTTGCTTGTTACTGCCCTCTACAAGTACATCAACTGAGTCGGAGATAAGGCAACATTTGAAGGAAAAGTGTTTGAATTAAAATCCTTATCTACACTCATGGCATCATCTA
This sequence comes from Balaeniceps rex, assembly GCA_013401315.1. Lineage (NCBI taxonomy): Eukaryota > Metazoa > Chordata > Aves > Pelecaniformes > Balaenicipitidae > Balaeniceps > Balaeniceps rex. The sequence continues at coordinate 9,692 of VYZW01018338.1, read as the reverse complement.
TGCAGATAACTTCTAGTGCGGAATATCCTAGGAATAACGTATACTTATGAATAACAATTCCTATTGAAAAACATACACATAAGCTTTCATACCAAAGTAAGTCCTAAAAACTGACTTGCTCCATAAAATTTGAGAAGTGAGTTTAAAGTAAGTTTATCTAAACTATGATTCTAATCAACAATAAAAGAACATGTCAGTACGCATCTAGAAAAGAATATCCTTCACTTATTGCTATGACAACATTGTAAATTAAGTTATAAATATAAAATAAACAAAATGATAATCCACTTACATGGACAGCCATGATAATACACCAAATAGTGGTTTTGTTGAATTATTTTTCTCAATACTTACAAGGTGTGATTTTTGCACGCTGTTTCGTATGATTTTATAGTAAATATAAATTATCTTTTCCATAATGAACTCACATCAAATAAAGATATTACTGTATAACTTTAAACATTAAAAAGATCATGTTGTAGAGAGAACCCATTTCTGCTTTGTCCCTTGTTTAGTAATCCAGCTACATTAAGGACAGAAAAAAGAATTCTGTGTACATCATGCATGTCACTGAGGCCATTTTCTCATCACCTTCAGGTAACATAGCGGGGCAATGGCAAAGTAGCAATCTCTAATCTGAATCTCTGAAGGCAAAAAGAACCACTCAAAAATTAATTGCAGTGACATTCCATTTCGCTGAAAGAACTGCCATACTGTGTAAAATAGCTGTAAAAAATATAAAACAAAAAAAATTATAAAAACCATTCTAACCTTTTCCTATTCCAAGGTATTTAAAGGTTACACTAATTTATAAGCAAGAGGAAAAATGTAAGGTTTCATAAGTTCACACTCAAATATTTCCTCATTCTTTCATTTATGTTTTTTTGAGTTCTTTGTTTGGAGCTGGAAGGTTTATAACTAACTAAAGCCACATTATGATTGGCTTTTCTTCTTTCACTTTTTTTTTCCCCCAAGAAGAAAATGTTTAATTTTTAATGACTGCTAACACACACAGACAAACAAAAAGAATATGTCACTTCACACTTCTAAGATAAAACCTCATTAAATAAAACTGAAAGAAAATACCCAATGTTACCTGCAAATAAAGAGCAAGCAGCATCCCTTATCAATTTAAATCAGCACAGCCCTGATCAGTGCTGATTTATATCCACTGAAGATGTGTCCCTTAATTCAGAATTGCACAAAAAAACAATAAAAAGAGCAGAGATGCACACCGTATAGTTCAATGATTTTCCTCCCTCACACATTTTGCCTATGCAATAGCCTCAGCTTCAAACTTGAGACATTTTAAATACATGTAATAGAAAACAGCACTTTAAAATATTTACATTTTTATCAACCCAAAGCTATTCTGTATCCAAGTCTCTTTCAATGCTTATGACAGGTTTACTGGGCCCAACAACCGCCCAGAGTAATTGATAGAAATACTTTAATATATTTGCTTATGAGTAATTGATCCTGAGTTTGGATTCTATCCCAGCCTTAGCGCCAACTACATTAAAGCAACTATAGTGCTCTTTCAAAATTGAAATCCTACCTCTTCTTTCTGAAGCTACACTCAGAACTATGAGAATAATGTCTAGAAATACTGGTGTTTGGTTTTATTTGTTTGATTACATTTTGCCCTTTTCCATTTCTGTTCTACTGTATAGCACATAATCCTATTCAGATAAGAAACAGGTTACTGTATTTGTTAAAAGAATTGCAGGTTCTACAAAATGTAGTATTTAATAGACTCTAGGAAGTAAATATATATGGAATATGATGTATTAGTAATATGAACACAATATGAATACATTTAACAAGATGGCCTATTTCCCTGAACGGAACTCTGAAATTACTGGTTCCTATATTGCCAGGCTTACCTTCCAGGAGACGATACCACTAATATATAATAAAAGATAAAAATTTGACTATCACCCACCAAGACACAGAGGAGCACATGAATACTATGAACCATTAATGTATTGTAAAAAAAAGAAGTCTAGGACACAGATGAAGGCCTACATGTAATTTTTCCAGTTTCCATGTAAGAAAATCAGACATTACAAAAGTAGTCATTTTAAGCTCTCCTCCTCCTAAAAGCCTTAAATCATCTAGAATCAGTGACAGTGATAGCAGTCACATCATAATCCTACTAGTAAATAAAATGTTCAGGTAACAAACAATGAAACAACATTATGTAATACTTTGATTATTACTCCCTATGGAGTTTCCCTTAAATAACTACAGAAACTGTAGTAAAGATTTCCCTTCTTGCTACGAGACCTACAACATCTGTAATAAGTGTTATTGAAAGGGCTCTTCCAAGTCTACTGGATATAGAACAGTAAAACAACAATCNACCTAAGGCTTTCCAAACGCACTGTAAAAAGGAAGTGGTGCCTGAAGTCATTTCAAGTCATCAGAAGTGCACCACAAAAGTGTACTTAATTCCTAAGGGAATATTTTTATTTCAGGCAATTTTCAAAAAGATGTGACTGTTCCAACTTGCACTATTGTGAAGGTACATATTAAAAAAAAAAAAAGTATCTCAAAATAACCTCACCAAAAATCCTTACAAAAATATGAACTACTCTTAACCAATATGGCTAATAAATTACAAATATTAAAAAGCATAATAATAAAATCAGAAGAACATGATGTAGCTTGTGAAATCATACATACAGATNTTCCAGTTTCCATGTAAGAAAATCAGACATTACAAAAGTAGTCATTTTAAGCTCTCCTCCTCCTAAAAGCCTTAAATCATCTAGAATCAGTGACAGTGATAGCAGTCACATCATAATCCTACTAGTAAATAAAATGTTCAGGTAACAAACAATGAAACAACATTATGTAATACTTTGATTATTACTCCCTATGGAGTTTCCCTTAAATAACTACAGAAACTGTAGTAAAGATTTCCCTTCTTGCTACGAGACCTACAACATCTGTAATAAGTGTTATTGAAAGGGCTCTTCCAAGTCTACTGGATATAGAACAGTAAAACAACAATCTATTAAAAAAAATTCAGTTTTATTACTTTTTTGCACTAATGGGATCTAGGCTCACACAATATTGTTTATAAACATGTAAGGACTATGGTAACTCTCCAAATCTCATCATAACACAATATTCATGCACATGATTTCTAAAACTCAAGCAATACAGAACATATCTTTAAATCCATTTATCTTCTGCATCACTAATTTACATCTGTGCCTCTTTATATGCCCCAAGTAAGGTTTTTACAAAGCATCATATTGGCAGAAGAAAAACTACAGTTAACTTCTNTACATACAGATGTTCAAGGGAAAAAAACAAAACAAAACAAAGAAACACAGACCTCTTACTGCCCTAAAACCTTAATTTTTCTCTCGCATCCTTGAGTGAAAAGAAACAACCAGCAGAAAAATTACGAGATCAAATATGATTTAAGTATCATACAGCAAAAAAGGGCTAAGGAAGATTTTATAAAGCTGTGTCACAGATATGACATTTCCCAACTTTTGAATGGTTGATTTTGCATGCACATAAGGTGTGTTCCATAAGGCATGTTTTCGGTTTTCTTTTTTTGTTGTTGTCTTTGCGGATGAGGAGCTGCTACATAAATTGGTAGCAAAAGAGCATTCAAATCTCGGAGTGGAAAGATCACTTCTTGTCGTATGCTGGCCTTCATGGATGGCTGGATGAAACTAAGCACAGCCCAGCTCCTGTTTTCAACCATCCCAGAGGACTGACACTTTCATCAGGTGAGAAGGAAGTCAGAAAAGTCACAACAACCTGTTATAATCGGAAATGCTAGGCAATTGAAATGTATTGTATTGAAATGTATTTTACCATATAACTAAGGGCCCAATGCAATTGAAGATGAAATACCAATTTTCTCTAACTTCAAAATGGAAATTGTTACAACATCTTATACTAACTACTGAATTCTTGTAACCATACCTGCTTTCTGTCCCTTCCTCCCTGCCCTAACTAGCTATTATTAATGGCACAGCTAGATGTTATTTTCTACCATTTACAAAGCTTCTTTGTCCACTAAGATAAATTCTGTTAGCTTGGAGCTTTTTACCATCCAAAAGTTTTATCTAATTATGTCAAAATACTTTAACTAGTGTAGTTAAT
>VYZW01018337.1:2668-42940 GCA_013401315.1 Balaeniceps rex | reverse complement strand
ATTCCATACCATATGACGTCATGCTCAGTATATAAACTCTGGGCAGTTGGCCGGGGGGGAGCGATCACTGCTCTGGGACTGGCTGGGCGTCACTCGGCGGGTAGTGAGCAGTTGCATCACTTGTTTTTTTTCCCCCTGGTTTTTGTTTCTCTCTCTCGTTCTTTTCATTGTAATTTTTATTACTACTACTATTATTATTATTATTATTTTATTCAATTATTAAACTGTTCTTATCTTAACCCGCGAGTTTTCTTACTCTCGCCCTTCTGATTCTCTCCCCCATCCTACTGGGGCAGGGGAGGGTGAGTGAGCAGCTCAGTGTGGTGCTTGGTTGCTGACTGGGGCTAAACCACGACAACACCACTTGCTGTGTACTTACTCGTGGTCTACCACGCTGGAGCATGAATTGTGTCCAGGGATGTTATCTTTTAATAAATTTTTTTTTGAAAAAGAGAAATGAGAGAACAATAAGTAGCTATGATGATAGTAATAAGTACTAAGCTTACTCATGTAATAGCTGCAAATATCTAGTGGCTGTTTGAGCTTACTCACGGTTGCAAATATCTAGTGGATGCTTCTTCATGATCAGAATCAAAGAAAGAATAATGGTTTGAGCCTTAACAGTTTCACAACATAGCCAGAAAACAGGTTCACCTGGGGCAAACTGGGAGAAAAGACATGTGACATTATATGAGCAGACTATACTAGAGAAAAAACGTCAGCTGAGTAGCTCAGTCTTGTCTCTCCACACGTAATAAATTCCACATTATGGTTGAAAGGAGGAGAATACTCCATGTCTTCTACCAAAGCTCATGCAGGAACATTTGATGTGTTATTCCAAATTGTTACTGATTTTCCCTAGATAGTAAGCATATTTCTAATGTCCATCTTCTGTAAGGGGCTAGTGACCCCTACAAAATATTGGCTTGGTTTCTTTCTTGTTATCTTATTAATTTACATAATAATGCTTGGCTGGACTCCTCCTAATCCATATAAACTATTTTGAATGAACACGGGATATGAATTGTCTTTATTTTTCAAGCAAAATACAATCATCTGTTATTTGATAAAAATGAAAGTTCTTTTTTTTCTTCTGTCAAGAAGTCCCCGTAAATAGAATTTAGTTGCAGAGGAAGGAATAGTGCTAAGTGACAGTTTCCACTGATACTATAAAACTATAAATCAGGTAAAGAAACATACCAAAAATTTCTTTAAAAGTTTATGCTCAAATAACAATTAAAGCCAGTGTTGTTTCAATATCTGAAAAGGTAAACAGACTGGCCAATAAGGTGCACAGCCTGGGTGTCAATCCTGGGCAAGTAATAGAAGAGCTGATATGGTACTTGACTAATAGAAAAGTAGAGGCAGGTAATGTAGTTAGTGATAATGAAATGTATTTTTGGAAAATATATGCTGTCAGGCTAATCTGATATTCCTTTTTTTCCCTCCGTAAGATTATAAACCAATTGATAAAAAGTAATTATCAGTAAAGCATTTGTCTTGTTTCTGCATGACATTTTGATTAAGAAAGTAGAATGATAAAAAGTAAACATGACGTGCATTGACTAGATTGAAGCTGACTAACCAGCAGTCAAAACAGAATGGTAATTGTCACTGAGGGAGTCAGTTCCAGTTGGGTCTCACAAAGATTGATTCCTGGTCTCATTCTGTTTAGCATTTTAAGTAATGGAAAAAAACATAAAATCAGTACTGACAAAGTTGGCAGATGACATAAAGATTGAGAGAATGATAAAAAATGGGTATGATAGGTCATGGAGTATGAGCAAACAATATATGCTTTAGTATAGCTAAATTAAACACTATATATACGGAAAAAAAGTATGTAGCTCAAAATTAAAAGAGACTCTCTATGGAAGCCTACTGTCTGTAGTGTCCAAAAAGTTAAATTAGATTATTATAGAAGCTTTTATAATTTTTGAATGTATAAAAACAGAGAGGGTAGGCTAAAAAATCCAGATATAGAATAGCTAGAATAGCTCTTTATTGTCCCACTGTGAAAGAAGGTGAATTGGGCTCACCTCTGCTCTCAAATCAGAATTGTTAGGGGGAGACTCACGGTAAGGAGGCCAATTCCATCAGGCTGTGGAGGAAAGCATACTTCAGGCAGCAGAAGAGGCTGTAGAAACTTTGAAACTTTTGTAGAAATCTGAGGGCTCTGATTTAATTTCTTTTCTTCTCGGCTTCATTACCACTCCATGTCTTCCTTTCTCTCCCTTTTTCTGTCTCTCTGTCTCATCTCCTTTCATTTTTCCTTCCATTTATCTAACCTTACAACCTGTGGGAGTTACATGCTCTTTGCTACCACTACTGTTTCCATTCTTATTTTCATTCATTCTTGTATTTTGCTTCTTATTCCCAGCCAAATGTCTCTGTTGACCTGTTTCATGTCTTTGGACAGGGACCACCAACTATTCCATGACTGAACAACATCTAGCTCAATTCTTATCTACTCTTTTGGTACTACAGGGCTATAAACCAGTTTCTAATTGTAAAAGCATTGAAAGAAATTGTACTACCTCCCACTCCATTTTATTCCTGAATGTGTTCAATTGCTTTTGGATTTTCACAGAAAATCAAGTTTTTGGAATCATTTAACTTCTCCAAATACTACTATGTTTATCTGTAGCACTCTAATGAACCTTTAAGTCTCTGAAATGAAAAAAGCTACAATATGGGAACTGTATTTAGTCCAAATTCAACCAGTTGTAACTATCCTTTTGATGTTTCCAGCACCAGTTTTCAAATTCCACCCACATCTTAGCATCTTGAAGGCTTGTCAGTCACCAGCAAGGGTGACTGGTTACTGTTTTTGCTGGTACTTTACAGTGTTTTCTCAGTGTAAATTTACCCATAGGTGGGTAAATTTACGCATAAGATAAATTTCCTCATACGGATTGTAATCCCCTCCTAATCCAATAAGCAAAAATTGTTCTGTTGGAACCATCATATCCAGTGACCCCACGTGTTTTGGAATTAATATTCAAGCTCATGTGTGGCATCCAACCTTTCCTGCAAGGGAGCTGTGTCATTAATTACGAGATTGGCCAACAGTCAAAACCCCCTCCACTTCTTAGTTTATCCTTCACAAGAAATTGTCTCTGGCCATGCCCCAGGAGACAGACCTGGACAGATGCAGGAAGACTGTCAAGTACTAAGTGCCCATCCTGAGGACTTATCCACACAGAGAAACTGAAGATGCTAAATGTAGTCCATGCAGAGCAATCTTCTCAGATTACTTAATCTTCCTTCCAATTCCCGTAGTTAAATCAGATTATAAAGTGCAGAAACTTGCCTCTCTCATCACTTCTGTCCTCCAGACATGCCATACTAGATGCTAGGTTCTTCTGTATTTCTTTTACTGGCAGTACTCCTAAAATATTAAGCAATTTGCAGGCGTATGGATTCTTAATGTAAATTACAGAATATTATGCAAAGGCATGTATATGTTCCACTACAAAGTTAGCAGTAAATGTACAGTGTTTATGCAGCATTTGTCTTGTGTGCTTACTTCACCTCCTTTACTCAAATGATGGTGTCCTCTGTCTCCCTTCCTTTTAACATTTTTTCTCTGCTAATCCAGGCAAAGTCTCTTTACCTTCGGGACTGAAGGGTTAATCTTCTTTTTCCCTGCTTGGCCTGTATGTTTGCTCTAGGAATTATCAAAAGGATTTGGAATGAAGTGTGAAAATGAAGACAAAGCACAAGGGCATATTGCCTGATAAGAGAATGTTAAGAAGCCATATAGAATATATAGAATGGCTAAATTTATAGTTTGCCTATATTTAGATTGAGGGGTCAGAACAAGACAGTTAATTTGTGATAATATTTTAACAGAAAATGTTTATTTATGTGTCAGTGACTAGAAAATACCAAATCTTCTGGCTTTCAAAAAAGAAACAGATTAGGAAAAAATTGAAACTTACAGAAAAGCTATAATAGGGTAAAGAAAAGGAAATATAGAGAGGGAAGGCAAAGTGAGATTTTTTTATGGACAAATTTTTTTCAAACTATTTGATGTGCAAAACAATCTCCTGTACAGAAGAAATTAACTGGGCAAAATAGATGAAGAATAAATTATAAGTAATTAAGGATGAGAATCACTTCTATTATGTCAAGTATCGGAGTATTGCCTTGCATCTTGCCTAATATTTTTTTAATAAGCACAAAGCATATTCAAGGTAGATAGAAAATGCCATTCTAATACATGGGGCAATTCACGTGCCATGTAGGACCTTTGCAGTCTTCCGAGACTGAACAAGGTACAAGGCAGGAAAGAATGAGTGTCCACTGGTGGAGAGAGATGGGAGGGTAGACATGGGTGCCTGCTGAAAAAAACCACCCTGTTCAGTGTGCAGTCCACAAATACTCAGCAGAATCACTGCTCTGAGTAGCTTTATTTTTTCTGTTTCTCTGGTCACAAAAATAAAAACTATAGAAGACATCCTTCGAAAATTCTGTCTGAAATAGATGACATGGTGTTGAGACCAAGAGTTACCTCACCTCTTCAAATTTTTGTCAACTGCTCAGCCCAAGAGGAATGAGATATATTACTAGACCCAAGGAGGACCTTGTTTGGAAGGCAGCATATAAAATAATGCAGATGTCAAACAGGTTACAACAACGATAAAAAAGTAAAATCATGTTGCTAGACAATTAATATCTTTTTCTACTACTTCCAGGTTATCGTGTATTATAATGAAACTGGCAAAACCTGCAGTAACTTGAACTTAGGCAAAAAGGTAAAAATTCCACAATGATATCAACTACTTAAGTGTATATGCTTTTACAATTATTCCAATAGGTAGCATTTTGTGTCATATGCTGTTTATATTCTCGGATAAGATGATAATTCTAAAAACACTGTGATGTTACTTGCCATCAGTCATATCACTATCTTTGTTGGTCTAAACTTTCCCACAAGTTTTGTTATAATCTTTCAGATAAAAGATATGACCTTTTACATTATCCATTATGGTCCTCTGAAATAGATTTTTTTATCTGATTGTTCCCTCTAAATATCAACATTAGTACCCTATCTTATGATGTTGCTTCTATCAATCTCCACTGATCAAGTTTTAATAACTTTAGATCTCTTACCTGTGTTTCCTTCTGGTCTGGAGTACATTAAACAACCTGCCAGTTGTGGAAACCTTCAGTGCAGCTAGTTTTTAATAATTTTGATTTGTTGCAGGAAGCACAAAAGGCTGGAATCTCAGCAGGATTAAATACATTTAGCTTTCCATGGTTCTATGAAATTAAATGGCAGTGTGCCAGTCTATATCTTGTGAGCTTCTTCACATAAATATGGAAACAAACTACTTTTTTGCAGGAAATATTTGAAACTTTTCTACATATTACTACTTTTTTTTTTTCTTTTTTTTTTTTTTTCTGGGGAAAGTAAACTTTTCCACATACTACTCTAAGGGTTTGCAGTTGTGACAGTGGGGAAAAAATGCAGTGCATTCCTTTTGGTAGGCAACAGAATCAAAACAAAGTTCATCTATAATTCAGAGCTACAGTGTAATCATATAAAAATAAAGACATAATAAAATAATAACGATGTGATTCATGAACCAGAAACTGATTCTTCAAGAAATGCAATAGTAAAGTTAAGAACATAATTCATAAGTGATATGAAATACAAGAGTTTTGAATCAGGAGCTGAAGAAAGTCTCGAAGTAATTTCTTCATTAGAGTTTATTAGAAAATTGAACACGAATTCATGCATAATTAAGGTTGAATTAGCAGCAAATATGAGACATAGCATCCATAGCACTCTCACAGGTGATGAGGGTACTTTGCTTAAGAACAGCAAAGTTTGGCCAGGTGAATCCCACCTTCACGATATTCATTTGCACCTTACAGAAGCATATAATGAAGTTAATGTGGTATTCAGTGTGCTTAATTAAAGGTAAGTTCCCAATGGTTAACTTCTTAATTAAGAAAGTGGCCTAAATAGGCCAGTATTCCACTTTTTATCTTTATGACTATAATCAGTAGTGCAGTATGAGTTGTATGACACCTTGTGCAGCTGAAGACTACTACTTCAGTTTAAGTGTTTATCAGAACTATTCTTTTTATATGTAGTAAACTGGTAATATTTGCTTGTTCAAGGACATAGGTTTTAGCTGAATTCATGGGATAGATGGAAGACCAGAAGTCTAGGATTGAGGGGCAGCGTCTGCTTCTCTTGCTGGCTGATGAGATCTGCTGCTGCTTGGCTGCTCAGGCAGCTGCACCGAGTGCAGGTGCTTGTTTGGGGGTTTTGCTTTTTCATATAGCTTCCTGCGAGTTTACTTTTGGTTTCTGTCTTCACTTTATTATCAGATTCAACTACTGTAATCCCATGTTATTATTTATCACACCATGTAACCTCCAGGAGAACATTACATTTGACAATGGCAGAAATTTGTCTCAGAAGTGGTTACAGGGTGAGAACTTGCTCCTGCTCCCTTCCTCAGTGAACAGTGTGGCCTTCCCAAAGTGTTGTCAACCAAACTTTAACACCACACTGTAGTATCCAGTACCATCCCACATCCCATCTCTTTTATCTAGACTATACTCATTCCTTGCATTATAACTGTGTGTTACACTAAAAAGAAATAACTGAGTCACGAAACAAACATTCCAGGCATAAACATTTCATTAGATGATGAATTAATTAATTCAGTTGCTAATTAATTTCAATAGAGCAATGAGTTTAGCATGTAAGGGCTTGAATTTACAAAGCTGCAGACAGGCAAATGACTTGCTTAAGTATTCACTGTGTTTAAAACACTAAACATTGTCAAGTATGGGACAAGAAATGTGAGAATTGAACAGTTTACTTACTTTGCAGATGCAAAGAAGAAAGCCAGCCAGATGTGCTCATTTCCTTACAGAAAGCAGGGAGGTGGGACAGTGATATACAAAGACCCTTTTTTGGTGTCAATTTAAATTAGTCCACAATGCAGACACTGCTGTGGTAAGTCTGGTATAAAGGCAAATTAATGTTCATAAGCCTGAATATAAATCCTACAAATAAATATTTCTGTATCTAAAGAAAGTCCCTGGAATGGAGGATGTAATCCAACTGAAATGAAAACAGTAACATTTCTTTGGTGTTGGCCTTTGATACCAGATTTCAGGTTATCAGGTTAATATATTTCACATGTACAATTAATCTTAAAACAGATGCAAGAATGAATTTCTAGTAAGGAAACTGCTGTTAGGACCAGTTCCTAAAACATGGAACCGTTTCTGGTTTTCACTGGTAAATGACAAAAGTAACTCACCCAAAAGCCCGACTAGAAAATAAGACGTTACTTTAACTTTGTATAGGGCAATATTTTTACACCTTTTCCCAGAAAACTTAAACACTGCTTTTCCAGATGTGTACAATGAAAACTAAGTATGAGATACCACTCTCTCGAAATCGATAGCAGTTTTGCCATTCCTATCAATGGCTCCGATACTGCATGAGCGGTACTTGATAGCGTGATTTCAGAGATGGTAAGGGGGTATGGCTTTTTTCATTGAGCAGCATGTGTGTGTAGTGGACATCTCACCCAGAGGTACCTCAGAAATGTCTCCCTTTTGTAGTTTGGAACATCCTATGCACTCTTTTGACCTGAAATAAATGAAAATTTTCTAGGCCATGTATTCACTAATGTAAGTGAATGTAAATATAGAAATACTTAGAAACTAGAAATACATTACTATTATATTAACAAATGCTTACTATTTGTCATTGCTTCCCACGGAAACCAAAAGGTAAATAGATTAGTTTAAACCATGGCTTATTACCACTGCTAGCTCTTTCTATTAATGTTCTTAAAGGTATCTGTAAAACGTATGAAAATGTCTGTCTCATTCTTAAAAAGCTTCTGACTCACCCACTGATTTTTTACATGTTACATATATATCCCAAATGCAAAGCACAGTCTAGTAATTATAGTAGATAAAAGCAAAAAATACATAAAGGAACTCTCAGGCTTTAAAATTACCTCATCATTGCCGATGTGCTGAATTTAATTTTTCTGTTGAATATTCATATAATCACAACACTGGCAACTCTCCAACTTTCTCCTCCTCAGAGCTTTAGCTGCTTCTTATGAGTGCTTTCTTCACATATGATATTTTAATTTTTATTCATAGAATCATAGAATGGTTTGGGTTGGAAGGGACCTTAAAGATCATCTAGTTCCAAACCCCCTGCCATGGGCAGGGACACCTTCCACTAGATCAGGTTGCTCAAAGCCCCATCCAACCTGGCCTTGAACTCTCCCAGGGATGGGGCATCCACAACTTCTCTGGTTCCAGTGCCTCACCACCCTCATAGTGAAGAATTTCTTCCTTAGATCTAATCTAAATCTACCCTCTTTCAGTTTAAAGCCATTACACCTTTTCGTATGACTGCATGCCCTTATAAAAAGTCCCTCTCCAGCTTTCTTGTAGGCCCCCTTCAGGTACTGGAAGGCTGCTATAAGGTCTCCCCGGAGCCTTCCCTTCTCCAAGCTGAACAACCCCAACTCAAATTAAAACAGTACTAAATCTCTAAGATTATAATTATAGTACTATACCAAATTTCTATTTTTAAAATAAAGGCAATTATTCTGCTTTCAGAAAAATGATTATAACAAGCTTCTGTACTTCTCTGCATCAACACTTAAAAATATTTTTCTTCTCGTGTTGCAATATAGTAATTGTGCTTCTGAGACTTTTTTCATGACTATTACGCCAAGGTACCATGAAAACAGAACTTTAAGAATAATTTGATCTAATCATCTGCACCCATTTTTCCTGCAAAATAAATGAAAGGAACAAGCACATAATATTTGAAATAGCCATTTAAGCTTAGTTAATATAAATGTTTAACCAAAGACAAATACGTTAGCATTTTTTTTTTTCTCCCCTACTACTGCCAACCTTACCACAACTCTACTACAGTCTCCTTTTTAAAAAGGAGACTATTTTAATGCATTGATTTATTTTCACTGAAGAATGTCATGTTTATGGGGACAGTCTTTTTAGTAAGGCCTGTTGTGACAGGACAAGGACTAATGGTTTTAAACTAAAGGAGGGGAAATTTAGGCTAGATATAAGGAGTGGGTGGTGAAGCAGTGGAACAGGTTGCCCAGAGAGGTAGTGGAGGCCCCATCCCTGGAAATATTCAAGGGTAGGTTGGATGGGGCTCTGAGCAACCTGATCTAGTTGATGATGTCCCTGCTCACTGCAGGGGGGTTGGACTAGATGACCTCTAAAGGTCCCTTCCAACCCAAACCATTCTATGATTCTATGATTTTATGATTCTATGTTCAGAAAGGTAAACCCTGTAGCTTAGGTTGCTGGTTGTTCTGTTGTATCTATTCTTGGAAATGCTAGAAACAGTTGACTTTTTTGGTTTTTCCTTTTTTAATAATGATCTAAAAATAATCTTTGATGTTAATGTCTTCTTCCTGCAGAAAGCAGCAGTATGTCACTGCTAATTATTTAGCATTTAATGGGTTAAAAAGGTGAAAGAAGGGACAGGACCAAAATGAACACTATGATAGAATTTGTGCATCTGCTGTGTGAACCATGTATCATAACACTGTCCCAGAGTCTTCTGATTACATCACTTCTTCTACCTTTTTTGAGACCTGGATCAGTCAAAACACAACATCTGAGAACTAAAACGCGTTTAGAAAACTGTGGAAGTGCATTGATCAGAACTTGAAGAAAACCAGATTGCATAAAAGATTAATCAGCCCTTGCCATCACATCCAACCACCAAAGAAAATTAGTACTAATAGAAAAAGAACCACCAACAAGACAGTGTTAAAGAGATCTCATACCAGTGTTACTTCAGATTACAGGCTGTGAAGGTTTTGGCTGAGATAGAGATTAATTTTCTTCATAGTAGCTAGTATGGGGCTATGTTTTGGATTTGTGCTGGAAACAGTGCTGATAACACAGGGATGTTTTCCTTATTGCTGAGCAGTGCTCACACACAGTCAAGGCCTTCTCTGCTTCTCACCCCACCCCACCAGCAAGGAGGCTGGGGGTGCCCAAGAAGTTGGGAGGAGACACAGCCGGGACAGCTGACCCCAACTGACCAAAGGGATATTCCACACCATATGACATCATTCTCAGCATATAAAGCTGGGGGAAGAAGAAGGAAGGGGGGACATTCAGAATTATGGCGTTTGTCTTCCCAAGTAACCGTTACGAGTGATGGAGCCCTGCTTTCCTGGAGATGGCTGAACTCCTGCCTGCCAATGGGAAGTAGGGAATGGATTCCTTGTTTTGCTTTGATTGCATGCACGGCTTTTGCTTTACTTATTAAACTGTCTTTATCTCAACCCACGAGTTTTCTCACTTCTACCCTTCTAATTGTCTCCCCCATCCCACCAGGGGGAGTGAGTGAGTGGCTGTGTGCTGCTTAGTTGCCAGCTGGGGTTAAACCATGACACAGGCATAAGAAATTTGGACATTATCTGCTAGAGAAAACTTTGTCACTCTCATGTGTGGTTTATGACGGTGTGTTTTATGGGTTTAGGGGAATAGTTAGAAGGGAGATTTTTGTCATGCCTAAGACTCTATCAAGCTTATGGAAATTGTATTTACATATTAACTACTTAAATGTTGGATCTGTCACTTCAGGGAAGGAAGAGAGGGAGAGTTCAGTGAGATAAAGGTATATAAAACCCTTAAAGTTCTTATTCTAAACACAACAGATTTAACTTTAAGTCTGCATGGTACTTTCTGAAAAGACCTGGAAGACAAATGAGCTTTGATCTGTGCTTCAACAAAGAGCTAGGGCTTAGGGGGCAATCTAACACTTGCAACACAACCAACTTTGATGTCTTGGCTAGCATTGCCCGCTATTCCTTTCTGGTACAATTCGGGCTACTCAGCCACAAGCGAACTAAGTTGGTAGGCCAGTCTGGAGGAAGCTGCACTGCTCATGCAGCACCTTACTTGGGATTAAAAAATGGCTGCAGCCTTCCTCTCTTCCAGCTTGGTATTTTTCATGAGCACTAGACTAATTTACAAGATTGCTAGATATATAAGCAAGCTTGTTGAAAATATATTTTTTTTCCTGGAATAAATCAGTATTCTGTTGACACTGCAACCTGAGGTAAAATTGTGTATATCAGCATTTTTAATGTATGCTAGTCTGCTCATAAAACCATTGCTGCCTGAGCTTACATACTGTCACTTTTTAATGCCCTAGTGACTGAAACAGAAGAAAATGTGATGTAAGCCTTTTCCAAAATTATATTTGGGAAACAACCAATGCCATTTACAATTTAATAGAAATGTAACTATTTAATATATCAGTACATTCTGCTCTGCTCCAGTCCCTCTGCCTGAATATAATATCCCGAGCATATATCACTTCTTTACTTATGCTAAACACATACAACTAAATCAGATTCCTGACTTTTCTTCTCCACTTCTATGGCTTGAAATGAGATCCAGATGTTATTAAACTCTTCCATTTTGTTGTCTATCCTATAAAGTTATAACCTTTTCATATGATGCCATGGATTCAAGACCCATTCAAAATTCTGGTCATTCCTATCAGTCCAATACCATGACAGATTTGTTTTCAGAATCATCAGCCTTCTGAGTGTCACCTTTAACACTGATTTAAACACAGCTATAATTCCTGAAATATAGAGGAGTAAAAAAGAAGAATTGGACCTTGTTTCCTCCAGCTTGTGGCTCATCTTGATATTAGTGGTTCAGTTCTTTGTGGACACTTTCCCTGTATTCACTTATTTGCTTATAGTACTAAGGTGTTTAAAATACTTCCTACTTATGTCTTAAACTCTATTCATATCTGTCCTGGTTTCAGCTGGGAGAGAGTTAATTTTCTTCCTAGTAGCTAGCATAGTGCTGTGTTTTGGATTTAGTGTAAGAAGAATGCTGATAACACACTGATGGTTTAGTTGTTGCTAAGTAGTGCTTAGACTAGTCAAGGACTTTCTTTTTCAGCTTCCCATGCTCTGCCAGGTGCACGAGAAGCTGGGAGGGGGCACAGCCAAGACAGTTGATCCAAACTGACCAAAGGGCTATTCCATACCATATGACGTCANTTCCCCTCCGATTCTCTCCCCCATCCCACCGGGGCGGGGAGAGGGGGGGAAGAGGGTGAGCGAGCGGCTGTGTGGTGCTTAGTTGCCAACTTAGTTGCCAACTGGGGTTAAACCACGACAATATCAAACAACAATTTTTTTTCACAGTGTTGAAATACTTATGCAATCTCTGTCTTTGAGAAATATTTGGGGAAATAATTTCTCCCCAAATTTTGAACCTGCTCACTAAATGGAAAAGAAGCTATGCAAAACGTGGATTTTGGTCTGAATATAACCAAGCAGACACTAGAGACCAGACTATAAAAGCCATTTTCAGATTGCCTAAAAAGTAGATGCAAAATTTAAAACAGATCCTAGGAATGGGATTCAGGATAATCACAGAATTAATCTTAAATCAACTCCTAGGAAATGATAGAGAGATGGAAATCTTGCTCTTTTCTTGGACTGTGGTGTCTAACCAAAGGCAGCAGTGAGGAATATTTGTGAAACTGGGATTCAGCGTCAGAAATCTCTACTGCTCTGAGTTATGGGGCAGGATGTTACAGGCACGATGGCTGCAACCTTTTAGGAAGGTCAGGACTTCAAACTTTGTGTGTGTGAGCCTTTCCCTGCCTCTGCAGCCAGGAATATAGGTGCCTACAGAAACCCTGATAGTGAGGATGAGAGCACTCTGTTACAGTGGGACAGTCCTGGATTCTGCTCCCCGGTTTCAGGATTCTTAAGGTTTCTGTCCTGTAGCAGTTTAATGTAAACCATATCCATATGTGGGTAGTTGTGATCAGTCGAGTCTCTGTATGCCTTGTGCCTTCTTCAAAAATCAGCTGTATACTCATTACAGCAAATGGTTGGCATTTAGTAGAGTGGCAGAGAATGAAACTGGTTATTTTACTGTGAGATAGAAACAGTAGTGTAGATAATGGTTGGATACACTGAAGACTTTTTCCACAAGAGCAATTTATTTTGTCCCAAGAGGGGAACGTGATTGATTAAACACAATTATTTCCATCTTAGCAATGTGCTTATATACCTGCTTAAATTTTAAGCACAAGTTATATGTTATATCTATTAGGAATGGTTGAGATTAAGAGTACACTATACTTATGAATTGTTTTTTAAATCCTTACAAAATGGACATAACACAAAAACTACTGAGATACATAGAAATGTAGAAAAAACAGGACTGGGGAGTGAGGGCATAGAAATCATTCAAACAACCTGCAGAGCATTCAGAATAACCCCCTTGCTGTTCCCATATTACTCCTTCATGAAGTGGCCCATTTTAAAAGCAATTAGGTTATGCTTCTGTTACTCTGACTAGGAATTTTCCAATTTATAATCTAAATGTGTTCAGAACCACTTTATACCCACTTCTTGTGTCAACACTTGTCCTTTCTCTTGAGGGTTCCCCCTCCCATTGTTTTCTCTTTGATTTAGTTATAGACAGTTATCCTCCATAGCCTGCATTTGCTTGACTAAAATAAGCCATGCTATTTTAGCCTTCCCTATTAAAAGATGTGCTCCATTTATTACTCAACCCAGAAGCAAGTATTTCTCAATATTGACTCTCTGTGACCCCCACCAAAAAATTAAAAAAACATAGAGCAGATTTCAGAAATATTCAAGTTGTTCCTTACATTCACAGTCTCTGACAGTTAGCAGAGCAGTGTAATTTTCAGAATAGGTGGTATCTCAGAAATAAAGCGGTACTGCGATAACAACACAAAACTGTTGGTTTTATTTAATAACCAAGGACATCTTTCATGAATCTTTATTGCTGCAATCAGAAACTACATTCTTGTTTCCAAAATTAATTGCTATCCTCCCCCCTCCCCCTTTAATACATATTTCATTCTAGCTTTGAATTGCTTCTGGTTTCTAGCCAACAGAATGGATTTTATGATTCATGACTGAAAAAAGAATGACATTGAATTTAACCTTCTAAATGTAATCCTTTTAAGTCTTGGTGGCTTATAATACAGCTATCTTGGTTTTAATGGCAGCTGTTTCTTCAGATTTATGGCTCTATTTTCACAAATACATGAAAGAGTTATTGTAGGTCTCAAATGACACGTGTTCAGGAACATTACAATAATGAATAAAGGCATTTTTGTAGTGTCACTAAACATATAATCAAGCTCTGAAAAGTCTATGGTTTTGTGCTGAAGTGCTACATTATGTTTTTTTCCTTCTGGCATTAACTCTATTAGATGGTCTGTGCAACCTGATTATTTGTCCTTTGTGGAACATTCACTTTTACTGACTGTCAAAAGACATATCTTGCAAAGAGTGTTTATAGAGACAGCCACATCAGCAGTATTAACTATACATCAAGAACGGCTATCTGTCTGTTATAGATTTAGGGGAAGGGTAAGTTTCAGAAGACCTTGGCAGGTTTAAGGCTAAAAATTAATGAGAGTTTTCATGCTTGATTTCCACAGTGTAAACTATTTTGTAGAGATTACTGTGACCTTAAACGTTGTGAATCATGTGAGAGATTCTTAAATATTCTTAAATAACATCCAGCATTCCATGCAAAATCTTGAAACAAAGATATAGCAAGTTTATGTGAGGGGGATAATAAGCAGCAGCATATAGGACTAACTCCCACCAGCTGCTGTGATCTTTGATGGGGAATCACATGTCCACAGCAAAGGGGAAAGAAGTGAATATAGGAAAAGCCAGATAAGGCATAAGGAAAAGAGTGTGGCATGGTCCAGGATCCAAAATGTCTTCCTTCAGCTCTGCTTTTATCAGTTACTGCTCTAACTCTCTACCTAGTTTTGACTATTCTCTCTGGAGCTGTGATTTGGATCTGGTTTTACATGATGCAGATTGGACACCATACAATGACCAGCATATGAAGAATGTTTCTTGTCTGCCAAAGAATCAAATTTCCAAGTTTTCGATTCTTTCTTTTTATTGTTAAAATCCAGTTGCACTCCCTTCTTTTAGTTTGAATTGCATGTACTGAATATCGTATGGCTAGTCTATTGTCATTTAATTATTCTATGGGATTGTTACTGTTGTTTGTGTTTCTATGATTTTAGAAGTTTTGATTTTATAAGTTTTACCTGTGTTAGCTCTCCAGTTTTGACTCTGATTTTATTAGTCATGTTAAACTGTTTTTTAAGTCACATAAGGGTTTATAATAAATATTTTAAATCATGTGATACAGCTAAGTGAAAAAAGTGTGTAACATAATTCTACACATGGACAACTATGTACAAATATTTATGATATAATATATGTCCTTGGCAAAATTGTTTTTCCTTAGTGTACAATATTTTTTGCTATACTGAGAAGCATTGTTCTTCCCACAAGTGCTAAGCAGATAGGCTTATACTTGTGTATCAAAATTAGTTTTGCTTTTAGAGCTCTGGAAATGGCCACTAAATTCCAGTAGTTTCTGAAATAAGTCTACTTTTGTTATGTTGAGTTTAACTTTCCTCAAAAATCTACATGGAGTATGTTGTAGCATCTAAAAATAACAGTATTCTGTATGTAGGGACCTCAGTAAATAATAATCAGTTAAGACTGAAAATGCTGCATCTTCAGAAGAAAACATTCTGGTCACATCACTGCATTTCAGTTCACTTGATGTATTCACTCAGTGTAACAATGAGAACTATGATACTCTGTATGAAACACAGAATCCACTTTTTCTGAAAATAGATTATTTATATCAATGCCAGATAATGTCTTAAATTTCTATACTAAAGATGTAATACATTTTATTTATGCCAATGCCAATTATATGGCAACAGTCCAATGTGTTATATGAAGATCACAGCTGCAAAAAAACCCCAACATATGGACAAGAGAGCAACAAAAATTGGTAAAAATTTTAATTCAGTTGGGAGTAAACAGAATCTAAAAATTTAAAGGAAATAGAGAACACTTCTGGTGTAATATGCTCCCTCCTTCCTAACATTAGATCCTCTGATGCTAGAATTTCATTACAGTAACCATCACTGGGCATGAGTTGTTAGTGTGATATACCACAGTATTTCTTTGCAAGAATACTGAAAGCCTAACTGCATCATTTTTATTTCATTGAGGTACAGCTTTATTAATACAGCCATTGTGGTGACAGGTATTACCGTTAGTAACTTACAAAAATGTTCCTCCTCAAAACAGGTAGGTTCAAATAGAAGCTCTTGGGAAGTTTAAAGTTGTTATTCCTTCACAAATGAGAAACTGGAATGAAGAGGAAAAAAATCATCCAAACAGACCACAGTTTTTCTTCCATGTCAGCTTTAATGCACTCACGCAGCTGCCATGCTAACATCACATTACCTTACCTTTGAGGTAAGCCAAAACCCCTGCTTTTAGTAGGAAAGTCTTTAAGAAATGATACAGTTTCAGTCTGGGTTCTTGTCCAGATTTTAGTGCCAAACCAGAAGCAACAATTTTCACACTTCTAAACTAGACACAGAAGTTTCACCAAGTGCCTTTCTGTTTTCCTTGTCTTGAAAGACTTCATTTAGAGCTGAAATACTTCTGGGACCCCCATATCTCACTGTGAATACCATGAGCAACCCTTTTTCTAGGGAAGCCATGGCAAAACTATAATGACTTTCTAGAATAATAGTTCCATCAAATTAATAGCTGGCTGAGACTCAAACTTCTATGGTCTGAGTACAACCTTAAAAATAAATGTCTGTTCTTTAAAAAAGGTTGTTAAGATACATGTTTATGTCCTATCCAAAACAGTGTAAAAGGCTGATCCAATAAAAAAATAAAACGTTAGTCATCCTTCATTTGTAATCAGGTTATAATAATATTTCTAATAGCTATGATATCCAGTCATAGACATCTAGATCATAGCTGTATTTTCAATCCATAGATGTACTGGATTAGTCAAAATTAATTCAACTGAGTTCTTGAGTTTTGCAATATTACTTAGAGTAATGAGGCCTGTTTATTCCTCACATTACAGCAGAAGACATCATATACCTGGAGCCCATACAATATGCTAGAAATGCAGGATTTGTGTAAAGAACTTGTACAAAAGAGAGTGTGAAGACAGAACCAGACGTTTGTGTTATTTTAGCCATTGAACTTTCTCAGAAGTCCTTATACATTTTCTCCCATTAGGGAACATTCTGCTACAAACAGTGGCTTAGTGTTTTCATGTTCCAGAATCATCATTCAGATTTAAAGCCTCATCTATAGCCGATATCCAATAGCACAGCTCTTTCCTATTTTTCCAGTTTGTAAACAATTGCTACTATTGTATAAACAACAGTGTGAACCATGACTACCTAACTGAGTGTAGCATTGAAACAGAACATGTGTCAGTCTCTGTGGAAACAGGAAAACCTACAGTATCTGCTCTGTATCAATTAACCTAAAAATGAAAATAATTTGTATAAAATTTCTGATTTCTTTGTTGCGTGAAAAGAATAAAGCTATAGTTATGTGGCACCTCTTCTTAATTTTCAGGCTGAGAGGACTATCGAAATTAACTAGGAATTCTAAAAGTTCTATATTTAGGTGTTAGAAACATTTCCACAAAACTATAGCTTCAGCAACTCATGAAACTAAGTAAAATTAGTCATAGCTAGGTCTTTTCTAAATGTTTAAAATCAGAAGCAGTTGAAAGCTTTTTATTAAGGAGACAAGTTGGACCTTAACGAAATTATACACTACTAATAGTTTTAAAAGAAAGTCTAAATGTAATGGAAGAAGAGATATAATCCATGGTCAGTTTTTAATGTAATAAAAGCAATTGGTTTCTCTGACTTGAAAGAAATAGCATGTTCTGTGCTTAGTAATGCTAATCCTGGCAGTTGCTCCTGGCCATGTATCTCATATAATTTTGAAAGGTACAAAGACATGAAAAACTTCTTACATGAAACAGAGCTCATGGATATTAAGATGATAGAGGGTGAAGTGAAGAGTGTGGGCTTTGAAGAAAGCAAGGCAATTTTCAAAGCAACTAACTTTTTATTCTTTTTCTAGAGTTACTCTGTCAAAGATACTTAGCTCAGCTGTCATTTCTTCCTTACTAAAGCCATATGTTTCACAACTTAAATCAGCAGATCCATCTGTGTTATTGGTGGTGAATAGCAGCAGTTAACTGCATACACTGCATATAGATCATTCTGTTATATGCAGACTCAATTTTGATTAAAAAAAAAACCAAAACAAACCTGCCAGCTATAAGTCATAGACATTTTCAGGTTTCTGAACAGAGAGGAAGATCTCTTTTTTCTTACCCGCATAATTTATTCAAAGCAATTATGAAAAAAGCATTTTTTTCCAAGTAATTTCTTTAATATTTTCAAACTCAGAATAAGTCTGTTCCAATATTTAAAGTGGCTTTAGAAGAGCACACAGCTAGGGTACAAGATATTACTCTATTCCATCATGCACAATAAGCTTTTATCTATTGGACCAATTTAGTTTGAAATACCACTAGGTGATAAAATTTCAGTAACATCCACTGCCTCATATCACCATCTGAGTCACATTCAATAAGATATAACAGCGGATAAAATACTTTATTTGATAAGGTGTGTTACACGGATTACATTTTGCAGAAGCTGAGCCTTTCTGCCTTAGGAAGTAGAGGGACAGAAACTGAAACCATACTGATGCTAGTATGGTTTCAGTGAGGTATCATTTTCCAGGGAAAAAAAAAGCTTACTCTCACTTTCAAACAGGTCTTGCAGTGCCATTAAAGAGTCTCAGAGTTGAATGTTCCTTTTAAAAAAGTCACTCTTGCATAACTAGCAGGCCCACCAGTATCAGCAGGTTTCTGTTTCTGGCATCATCCATAACATCGCGCTAGGCAGGGATTCTCATTCTCAGCATACCAATTAGCACACTGCTGATTTATTTTGAACAAAATAAAAAACACCCACTTGTCTCTCATAACATCTTTCTGAAATGGCAGCATTTGAAGAGCCAGAAGAGATGATATTTGAAAGCTGTCTGCTCAGCATTCCTTTAGAAGATGACTGATTTCACCTTCAGAGAACATGTGCAACCAGACCCTGCCTAGATAACATGTGGGAGGAGGCGAGTTCAGAGAAGCAAAATCTCTCTCCATGATAAGGGTGACTCAACGCCCCATGGCTGCTCTTCAAACTTCTGAGCCAAAATGCTGTCTGTTGGTGACCTGTGCGATGAATGGCAGGAGTTAAAAGCTTTGAAACAATGCCTTTCTGGATTACTTGGCCACTTTTCTTTCCCACATCCTCCCAAGTCCAACATAGGGCCAGTACAGGAAATGGTTTTGTTTTCATGGAGACACAGAACTGCTCTATTGAGAGAGAAGGACTTTTTAGAGTTCTAACCCAGCCCAAGAGTATGACCCATACTCAGAGCTACCTTTCTGTAGCCATACTGTAGACCTACCTTTACTTTAAGCCACTATGTCTCACCTTCACCCTCAACTAAGTAAAATACATATCTTCTCTGTACCAATAAAATTCTGTGGAAGAGTTGCTTTTAGTCTCATAAAATTAGTCCCAGAATAAAAAATCCTTGATTAGCACAACAGATTAAGGATGAAGGTAGACTGCAACACTTATACCTCAAAAATTATGTGTCAGTGAATAAACTCAAGCATTTCAGCTTTCTAGCATCTTGTCAGCCATGGCCAAAGTTATTTTGAATGGAGATATTTCCACAGCAGCTGACATAGGGATCAATCTTAGTATTGGAAGAATTGAGTGCTTTATGATAAAGTTGAATAGTAATGCTGATGCACACCAGAATAAAAAAAAAAATAACAAGCTTCTGCATAGAGTGCAGTTTTTCATCCGCTTCTGTATCAGTTACGTGGAGAGCTGACATTTTCTCAGTAATATGGCAGATGTGTTTCTATCACCTTTCTTTAAGCAGAATCTAGGTGCAGCTCTTGGCAATGGAACAGGATTTCTGTTTGAAAAGGAAGCTGCTCTAAGAATGGTAATTTTAATTTTCTTTTTAACATTATTAACTTTTTTCTGATAATAAAAACATGGATACTTTCACATAGGATATATATTCCCTGTGTCCACCACCACCAGATTTACTATAATCAATTTAGCCATGTGAAAGAGATAGTGAGGAAGAGGTGCAAGAAACCCTGTCTGGGGTCTCCACTGCCGGGCTTGGGAGCTGCATGTAGTCTCAGGTCCTGCCCTGGTGCCTGGTCCCACCCCTGCAGGATCTCACCCCGACTCTCCTGGCTCCATGTTCCAACCTGGTGCCCAGTGATGGCCATGGCTGACCCCAGTCCCTGTCAGCAGCCCTGCTCTGCTTGCCCTGGCTGGACACCGGGGGCCAGGTCCTGCTGAGGGGCATTGCCTGTGTCTCAGCCTCACCCGCTGCCCCCCAGCTCACTGCCCTTGTGGGGGAGCCCACTCCTGTTCATCCTTGGCAGTCATCTCCAACGTCTTGTTAATGGTTTTAGCAAGGGTTGGTGGTAAAGCTCAGAGACCATGAGTGTTCCCAATGTGTATAATGTTCACAAAATTCCTGAAACAAAGATTTGGCTGCCGAAGAGTATAGGTTTCAAGCCTACAACTATCAAAGACAGTAGTGAGCTGATAGGTACTTGGTTGGATGCTAGTATGGAAGGACCTCTGCAGAATTCAAAAATGGGGTAGGAAGGAATAAAATGGTAAACATGAAATACATTGTTGAAATACATTGTTGAAATCCTGGAAAAATGGGAGCACATCACTGCAAACAAAAGTAGTAGTTGCATAATGGACTTAGGTCTAGAAAATACTACCAGCAATAGCTCTGAAATATCTAATTTGAGATGATCAGCTCTGTTGGGCTAGAAGAAACTGGTGGAAAGCTAAAACCAAGTGTTGGAAAAAGTAACACAGCCAGTGCCTTAAAGACACAAATTTTCAATCTCTGATTTCTTTTCAACTTTCTATGATGTGAAATTCTGATTATATAAACTGATTCTCACCTTACTAACATGGGGAATGACATCTGCCTGTGTGCCAAAACAGAACAGCAGATCTACAAATAGCACGATGTACAGAAAAGGAAAATATTGGTTCATTTTAGTCTTTTATAGATAGGCTGTGCTCCACATTTGTATATATATATGTAAACTGTTCAAATATTCACTTCCTCTGCTCCTCAAGTGCATTGCAAACAGTCCACCACTCTGCTAGAAGATTAGAATACCTTGTCTCCTGAAATCATGATCAGAGAGATCCTGAAATTAGGAGTAGAACTAGATGATCATCTCTGGCTCTTTGCACATATGTAGGTCTACTTATCTCTTCTTTTCTTTTTTCCCCCAAAGAATTGGTGTAGAATTTCTAGACTAAGAGTGGAGGTCATTAATAATGGAGGACGGAGATTTAAAAAACATTGCAGATGGTTTTTTTTCAATAACACTGTAAGAGTTGTGTCAAATGAAGCCTATTTGTTCTTCTAGCTGCATATGCATTCATTTTGTCCTAGTGGTAATTTTAATTATGATTGAGGTGCTATAAAGAAGCTGATAACTTTCTAAATTTATAGCTGAAGAACTGGACCAAAGATAATTTTTCTCCTCCAACACAGGATTTGATAAAGAGCTTGATCTTCAATTTTTTTTTTCTTAGATGTGCTTAATTTTTCTCCTTTGTCAAGGGTTTTGAGCTATCTGTTTCCCATGATAAATGGGAATCCTTTCAAAAACCAGTTAGGGTCAGACTGCATGCTGACTACGTGTAGGAAAGTTTGAAAAGGATTCCTTCTTTCAAGGGTTCATTCCCACTCCTATAGCTCTATTGCTTGCATTCCCAAGGTTGCTAGCTACAGGGACTGTTCCTATGGTATGAGATGAGAAAACCCTGACACTCAAAGAACCCCCTTCTGAGAGATCAAAAACAATTTTGCTAGTGATGGCTTTTTCTTCTGAAGTATCTGATTCACTGAGTTGCTTATACAGTATTCCCAGTCAGATCAAATTATAGTGTAAAAAAAACCCTTAGATTACTTTTCTTGATATTAATATAGGCTATTTTAAAATAGCTTTTCTGTTGTTTCCATGAGCTGCTTTGGTTATTAGAAAGCTTTCCTAAAACATAACTAGGTAAATCTAGTAAATTCTAAGTACAGCCAACAACCCCTACTGCCAAATGCAGAAACTCTCTACCCTTATATAGACTAAAAGAAAAGTTACTTTTGCCATGTCTGTTTTTATCTGTTAATCTTACTAAATTCCTGCTTCCTCTGCTTTGATTATTTATGTCAAGGTTCAATTTTTCTTTTCCAACAAAGACCAAATGTTAATCACATCAAGAAAAATTAATGGACACATTTTCAGAAGTGCTAATTAATTTGGCCTGATCAATTCCTGGCAGATGATACTTCTCAGTCTTGATTTTCCAAGGAGCTGGGCACCTGTTTCAACTCTGGGTGATAACTGAAGCAGAAAAACCACTATAAACCAGCCCAAGATCTCAGCCTGGGCATTCAAACAAATGAAAGTATTTAGTATCAGTAAGTAATCTGGTAAAGGGCAGTTTTAATTCTACTGAAAGGCTGAACCTGGAACTCCAAATTTCCTTCTTCAACTCAGTAACACTGCTCTGAGGCCGTACAGAACCCTGGGGAATGCCTTCTGTATTCAGGAGTGAAAGGAAGCCGAGTCAAGATTTCGGCCTTTCAGTTCAATATTTAGAGTATATTCCTATTCATTAAGCCAGGCAGCAGGATGACTTTCTAACAATTATGAAAGATAGTATGCCTACTGCAGTAATACACCTGCTCCAGATCTGTCATGAGTGATCTATCTTCACCATCTGAAATATCACTCCAGAGGATCTTATGCCTTTAAAGTCACATTCCTAAACCAAACTTTTCAGCATTTCATTGACTCCTTTTCTCACTTTATTTCCTTTCCTTTCACCTTCTTATTTCCTTTCAGCCTGAATTAAGAAACCTATCCATAGCTCATCAAGGAACAAAAATAGGCACACTGGAGATAACACTTTTTACAGGAACTTTTGATTTTGCTAGAAATTAGTTCTAGACAGGCCAGTTCATTTCTGCTTATCACAAAGCATGAGGAAAAGTTTTAAAATGTGGCTGACTGTGGACAACATTAAAATATTTGGCCAATGTGGAACAGGAAAAACTGATGTGAAAAGGCTATAACGAAGCACTAGATAATCTGTTCAAAATTAATTCAGTCCATTTGACTGACTGATATCTATGGTACAATAGG
Source organism: Balaeniceps rex (assembly GCA_013401315.1). Classification (NCBI taxonomy): domain Eukaryota; kingdom Metazoa; phylum Chordata; class Aves; order Pelecaniformes; family Balaenicipitidae; genus Balaeniceps; species Balaeniceps rex. Next base: position 19,675 of record VYZW01018337.1, on the reverse strand, counting down.
CAAAAAACACAAGATGTCACTGTAAATGTTTCTCACCAACCTATCTCTAAAGTGTTTCCAGGTGTACTCAAAACATTGTTCATCTGAGGGCACTTCTTCCTACGCATTGCACAGTGTGCGGCCAACCCCAGCCAATGATATTTGCTTCCAGTATGTGACAAGCACACTATCTGAATGCTAATGTAAGGTAATATATTTGGATTCTCACTGATGACTGCTTGAGCCAGTTTCCAAAGGAGGGTCTCTTGCAGCAAGTAATGTGTCCAATGCATTTGTTAGTGTTGTGCACTTAGCACACAGTACCTCATATTTGAATCCTAGGTGTTTTAAATGTATGGGGGTTTTGGTTTGGTTTTTTTAAATAGTACAGTAGAGAACTTATGGGAAATGGTATTCCAAATATATATGTGTTTTACTGTTTGCTGTGTCAAACCAGATTTCACTGTCATATAACTGGAAACTCTCATGAGAGAATCTCTCAGTGGTCCCCACTCTGAAAGTCAGCTTTTTTGAAAACTTGTAATTTCTGACTTACTCTAACAGAGTAAAAAAACTAGACTAACAGTCTAGTTTAGCTGTTGTCAAATCAGCATTTTAATATTTAAGCAATGTAGCTTTATAAATTATCATGCTAAGTTTCTCATCTGTGCCTTATTCTATAATTTGAAAATCTCTTCTCCTGCCAAGATTTTCTTAAGCACTAGGAATGTACTGTAATAATAAACATCAGAAATAATTATAAGGGTAGAGTTTGTCCTTTTGGGGGATTTATTTCCTTTACACCAGGTAAGCACTTGTCCTGGTTTCAGCTGGGTTAGAGTTACTTTTCTTCCTAGTAGCTGGCATAGTGCTGTGTTTTGGATTTAGTATGAGAAGAATGCTGATAACACACTGATGTTTTAGTTGTTGCTAAGTAGTGCTTACCCTAGTCAAGGACTTTTTCAGCTTCCCATGCTCTGCCAGGTGCACAAGAAGCTGGGAGGGAGCATAGGCAGGACAGCTGACCCAAACTGACCAAAGGGGTATTCCATAGCATATAACATCATGCTCAGTATATAAACTGGGGGGAGTTGGCCAGGGGCAGCGATCGCTGCTTGGAGACTGGCTGGGCGTTGGTCAGCGGGTGGTGAGCAATTGCATTGTGCATCACTTGTTTTGTATATTATTATTATTATCATCCTTTCTTTTTCTGTCCTGTTAAGCTGTCTTTATCTCAACCCACAGATTTTACTTTTTTTTTTCTGATTTTCTCCCCTATCCCACTGGTGAGGGGGAGAGTGAGCGGACAGCTGTGTGGTGTTTAGCTGCCTGCTGGGTTAAACCACAACAGGGAGTTTGGGAGACGGAAGGCTGTCTTTGAAGAAGGAATAGCTATTTGCACCATTGCCTCATGACAGCACTGGCTCTGTAGGGAGAATTTACCTCTGGATTGCAATTACAGACAAGAAGTTGTATGGAAAACTCACTCTAGCTTTACATTCACCATCTTGCCTAGTTTCAATCCTTAAGTCTTCCTTGGTGTGACTAGTACCTAGCATTTTGTATTTTGTGTCTCTTCAGCATACTCCCATGGCATGGTTATTTATAACTTTCTTTAAAATTGGACTGTATCATCTTGCTGTCCTACCCTCAAAGCCAGTTCTTATTACCCAGTTTAAAATGTCACAGTCTGGGGTTTATAAAGAGTATTAGATAATTTTTCATGCTCTTGAGGAATTGCTAGTGCTCTAAAATTTTGAATGTAAATCCTAATATCTTAGAAGGGAACTGGAGGAAGATAGTTTGACATAGCATCCTTCAGCCGTCCCAGCCTCTCAAGATGCTTTTGTTTGAAAGGATGGTGACCCTCCATTGATACATTTATAGACATATTGATGGCATTTATAGACAGATTCCACATCATCCCAACTTTATGTCTTATGTTGTAATACTTTAGAAAAAAGTTTTAAGAATTTATATAAAAGTCATCATGCTCTGACGAACTAGAAGTTCAGATACCCATTCTCAGCCAGCCACCAGACTCCAGACACACTTTGTACAAGGGCACAACAGAGTACAAGGTATGAATCTCCTGGATAAGAACTCGTACACAGAAGGATGCTGGAGAAAAATGTGAACTCAGGATAGCTATACTACTAGTAATAATCTAGATTAATGTTTGGATTAAAAACAGAGTTAAGTGAAGAGTAAACCTATCTGTAGTCTTAAACTGCTGCTATTACACTGCTAAAACCTTCGTCTAATTTCTTCCATAGGAGAAAGTGCTTTGTCCAGTTAATCTCATCTCTGCTTGGTGTGATAGAAACCCAATTTTTGAAATCATATACTTAGAAATTATTGCTCTGAATATTCTACAAAGCTGTTTATCCAATATTTATGAATATGAAATTCTGCCAGCATTGAGTTGTGTTTAGTAACAGTAGTTTAATGTTATTTGCAGAAATTGCATGGTGGTTTTTTTCTCAAAACCAGAACAGTTTATATGTTTTAAAACATTGCCACAGTGTAATATATGCAGCAAAGTTTTTTCTCCAAAATAAATAGAAACCCATATACAAGATTGTATTTACCAGTAACTTGGAAGGCATTGTATCAGTAAAAATGACAGATTATACTCTCCTTAATAAAACCACAGGAATTAATCTGGATTTGGATTTGAACTGATGTAGATCAAAATAAAACTGCACTTCTTTCCATGGCAATTTTAATTCTACTCCACTTTTTTAAGGAAACAGTCTATGACTTAATCAAATAAATTCCTAAATTAAGTGGACATTTGTGTTTTTTAAAAAGATATTAATATAGCCACTTAAATCCTTAGGCAAAAGGAACAAGACGGGGTTGTATTTTCATGAACTCCCATTCCTTCATACTCAGGCAGGCCTGTCTGGTGAAAAAATCTCCAAAGTCTCTCTCTCTTAATACAAAGAAACAAGAAAGGAAAAAAACCAAAAAAACAACCCCAAAACCCCAAACCCCCAAACATGACAGAGAAGGATAAAATGCTGAGTCAATAATGAAAGAACTTTAGAAGCTGTTGGAAGTCTTTACATTTCACAAAAATATTCAAAAATTATGATACTCTGAGGACTTCCATACTGGGAGTGCCAATATCTCAACCTCTCCTGACAAAGGATACTGTGATGGCATTTCAGTTCTGACCTTCCCATTTAAAATTTGAAATCCCAACTGGGAAAAGAAGAGAGGTTCCTTATGTGGTAATTCAGATGTCAGTAGAAGGTCCTTGGCACTGAATACGTTTGAACGCTGCTGATCATTCACATGCCAGGTACTGCATTACTGGGCTTCAGGAAATGGAATTATCTTGAACTGGAGGGCAGTTAGTAAATTTTTAGTTTCAATTAATTGTGTCAGTTTCTGTATTGTAAATTTAGGACAAACATATGTTACCTCAAAATAATTAATTAGTTAATATTAGTAATACACTACTTCAGAATGTTTTTCCGATAATATTGCCATCTTTGTTCCCACCACTGAGTTAAGTGGCTGTTTTTATAGAACTAGAACCTAATTAGGCTATTTTATTAATGTTCCACAATAAGCAGGATCCAGTTCTAGCTCTCTAGCCCTACAGCTCATAACTGACATCCAAGGTTTTTTGAAGGGGCTTGTGTTATTAAAGATTCAATTCAGATCACCATTTTTTACGTAAGCAGACTCAGATGTTTTTCTTTTTGTAGCTAACACTTATTTTAGAACTCCTGATCAATCACCATCTCAGGATTATTGCTGTTTGTTTTACTTGTTTAAGCAAGGGAGTTTTGGAGCGTATGAATTACTATGGTTACAGTCTGAATGGTATAGATCGCCCTTGACAGCATTGCTTTGCAATGATGTTTGAAATAGCACAATAAATTAAAAAAAAAAAAAAAGAAAAAGAAAAAAGTTGTTCTTTGGCAATTCTTTTGCTTCATTATTCCTCAAAAAGTGCTGCATTGATTTCTATTATGAATGCACTTAATAAAAGGTTAGTGTCAGATGTTCTGACACTTTTACAGATCAGATAAATAAAATGAAATTCTGAAAAATGTCAGCAAAACTATAAGGTATTGGAAGGGTTAAAATATTCTTGCAGGTATGAATCTGTTTAGCAGATATGAAAACAATGTCTAGACCTTTTTTCCTAACCCTATTTCATTTTATGAAGGATTTCATGTTTGAAAACTAATTGCTTCCAGTATAGATTTACTTTTTCAAGGGATTTAGAAAACAAATGTAAACTTGTGTGACCTTTTCCATGTGTTTTGAAAATAGCAGTGTATCAATGAAATTATTCAATATTACTGAATGTGATTTCTGCCAACCAAGACAATGTATTAACAAAATCCTGCTCATATGGAATACCAGAAAAATAAATGAAACACTTATTGATCCATTTTGAATGAATTCAATGGAAGTTATATGAAAACAGGGTCATTTTGTTGATGCATCTGTCTCACTAATAACTTTTCCATTTTAAAAATTCATGCTACACAATTCTAGAAGAGACCTTACTTGTAGGCAGAGGGCTCAAAGCTACAAGCTGCCTTTTTCGGTTGGCTACATCATTGTCTCTGAGTTCACAACTGAGAAAACAGCCTTTGCTACCCAGCCTGACACTGAGAAAAAGAGAAAGCTGAGTCTCAGTAAGGTTCTATTCGGCTCAGAAAAGATGGGGTCAGACTGCATAGTATGAACACAAATCTTTTAGGTGACCTTTTTTTTTCTCTTTTCCTGTTAACTAAGTCTATTTCTTAATATTATGCCAACCTGTCACATCCCATGTTACTAATGATACACTGATTTCAGAGGAATTGTTGTATGGGAGTACTTCCAGGATGAGTCCAGGCTACTCAGATAGAAAAGGTTATGGACTCCTTCATCAGCTCAGCAGCTCAGGATTAGCCACCTGAACCATCTTTGCAAAGAGTGGGCAGTCTCAGGTGGGAGTGGGATGATTATAGAATAGTGGATTGCTTTAAAACCTTACTAAATTTGGAAGTGACTATTCTACCCCAGCACTTGCTTTTTATTTGCTATTATAATGCAAGTTCAACAGTAATGATAAAATCTCAACTGTTTGTATAGTACTGTCTGGGGGTTTACAAGAAGTATCCGACATGTTAGACAGGAGACATGAAACTAAGTATATATCAAGCAAATCTACAGTCCAAGCTGCAGTCCAAATCAGTGTTCTGGGAACCAAAATGGGGCTAAACATATAAATGATTTTCATTGTTGTTTCATGAACACAAATGTTGGCAGATATTTTTCTGAGATGACCTGAAGTTAATTCATTTATAAATGTTATTAAACTGAATAGCACATTGCAAATCCCCCCAAATAATTTCTGATTGAGTAAATATGTTATTTGACGAAACATGAAACTTTCCATTCTATTTTCTGTCCCTGTGTTTTAATTAAATCAAAAGAAATTGTGGACTGGAATTCCTCTTGAAAGAAGAAATTAAAAAAAATTTATCTGAAAACAGTAGGATCAAGCATTTTGAGCTTTTCATTATCCCCCGACCACTTTTTTTCAGCCAAAAGCTGCTCTTAAGTTTTACAAATGGTTTAGGCTATTCTTCTAAAAGGGCTTTTTTTTGGCAAGCTTTGGCCAGTTATGTCAGTGAGCTGTATATTGCACACATATTAAATGAAGAAGAATGTCTGTAGTCATCCTGCTCAATGAGAGAAAATGAAGCATGGACTTACCCCACATGTAGCCACTTTCAGACCTGAGAGTCAAGTGGCTATGTGGCCTTCAGCTCCACCTGACAATCTTACTGCAGGCACCTATGGTCACAGAAATAATGGTGCCAACTCACAATATTTTCTTAGAGCACTAATCCCTGCAGTCACTGGGATCTCAGTTGAACCTTCAGCAAGAAGATAAATTTCCAGGCGTAATAACTGTAAGTAAGAGCTTGGAAATGTGACTCAAATGCAGCATAAAATTTCAGAAACTAAAAGCGATTCCACAGTCCCAGGAGTATTATCCAGAAACACTGTGCTTTTGAGGGGAAACAACCCAGAATTTTCAATGTGTGAGTCCAGCGATATTGCAGAAGGCAGTGCAGGCAGGGATGGTTGAATGTTGTAGGAAATCTGGACCAGGAGGTGAAGGCAAAAAATGTGGAACATTGTAGAACAGGGGTGAAGGAGATCTTATAGACATAAGTATGATGTGCTCTGGGGTATTTGGATATTTTGAGGGGCTCCAGAGAAAGGTTTGCAGAAAAGCAGAAGAGTTTCTTTGTCATTGTGTTAGCAGGCATTGTAGACATAAAGTCTGTGAGAAGCAATATACACCAAAAGTCAGATTTTAAGTGAAAATGTTGAGATGTCATTGTTTGGGGATGTACATGAGAGACACATGTCGTTGTATATGGGAGGTAAGCAAACATATCCCAAGCCAAGCAATGCATGCCTGTGTTGGCAAATGAAAGCATACTGCTTTGGGATTTTTGGTTTTGTTATTTGTAGATTTTAGTCTTTTCAACTGAGACATCGCAACAGCTAAATGCAAAGTATTCTTCTGCACCTGATGGAAAGGGATGAAACATGAAAGGAATGCTGCAGACAGTGCTTTTGAGCACCAATTTTCTCTTACTTTTGTAATTCATCCGAAAATTATGCTAACTGAGAACGCAAGTGCTCTGTTGTGTTCTGACAGAACTGAGGTCACCACATATCAGTCACCAAATACTAATACATAATACAACATATACGAAGATAAATTTGCCTTTTTCAATGAAAAGATTTGATCTAAAATGTTTTAAGGACTTCTAAAATCCAGCCTATAACACATAATATTTCAGAGTTGGGAAAGTCTGTTTTCTCTTTTATTATTCTTCCACCTTATCTAGACAAAATTTCCCATATGCTTCAAAATTTGTCCTAGTGGAGAAGTTTATGTGAATTGCACCTGGTTTTGTTTATTTTTAGATTTTGTATCATATACTTATTCTCATTTGAGATTTTTCATTAAAGTTCATAGGTGAAATCAATACAAATCAAATGATATCAAATGATATCAAACAAGTTGTTCATTTCTTTAAAATGTGTTCAACTTAAATAAAAATGAAGTCTGGCAATTGAAAGCATTACCATTTTAATTAAAATGACTGTGTTAACAGATTGAAATTTGAACCTCAAAAGGTTAGATGCTGTTCGCAAACTACCAATCTCCAAGTCAGTAAAGTAAGAATGGTAAGAATAAGAAATGAGAATAAAGTAAGAATAGAAATCTACTCATACTATTATATAGTAATATCATGACATTTTTCAAATAGAAAGCTATCCCTAGCTCCTAAATGACATGAAGTTCAGGGGATTTCAAACCATTTTAGAGGAGTTTAAGTTTTTAGGTCTTTTTTTTTCTTCTTTTTTTTTTTTTTTCTTTTTAATAAACTGCTAGTGTGTAACGACAACTTTTGTATAAAAACAGTTTTTATGCTTACTGGAAACCTGAGAGTGTGTTGAAGTCTTACACATTCCTCATCCTTATTATTCTGGCTTCAGAATATCCTCAGCTGAAGCAGTCAAGGTCATGATCATGCATTTGATGACACAGAGCACTATATGTTTCTTTCATCAGATGATGGTTTTGAGGCTTTGTTGTATTTCATAGGGTAGCTGTTGTGAAAAAGGACCTGAGGTTTACAGTTCACTTTACCAGTAATCCATAAGCTGTGTGACTTCTGTTTACTAAAAGTTTGCTCTACATGTTGTGAAATCATAATTTCTGGATGTTTGTTAGTTTTGATTGGGTCCTAGCACACAGTTTACATATAAAACACTTCTTTCCTCTTTCACCCTTTGCAGATTTAGGCAAAGCAGTTAGCAACAGAATTCAAACACCTGGGAGTTTTTCCATAACCTCTATTCCTCCTGCTGTACAGTGTTTTGATTCTACTGCAGTGGTGTCAAAATGTATAGTTTTTCATTTCAGGATTGTTGCATGAATGTGCTGTACATTATATGGATCCAGTCCCTTATAGGTTTAACTGTTTGATAGTGCACAATTTTTGAAAGCTTCACAATTATTTAGGAAAATTATTTCTATTGACTTTTGGTACAAAAACCATGGAGCTTAAAATTGGTAAAGCATGGAGAAAAATTATTTTATAATATTACTTTATAACAATAAAATAGCTAGCAGTGATAGGAAGAGTGAAATCCAACCAGAGCCACTTATCTTCTCTTACAGCTCCAACTCAGAACAACTTTACATATCTTAAAGTTACAGAAAAGAGTGCCAGATAGGAACTGTGTACCTAGGTCAACCTGTTCTGTTGGGGTGGGGGGGCTTTTGTGAAAGAACTCATAGCTCTTATAATTGACTTATTGCAGTTATTGCAGTTTTCTCTGACCATAGTCTGATCTTAGTTGTTTCCTTGTATGGGTTGGCTTGTTTCTAAACATAAAAGTTTTTGTTTTAAAAAAAAAGTCTTTTTCTTTCAGGATATAGAGAGTACAGTGGTGAAAGGACAATGTTGTGGGAAAAAGTCACTTCTGATCTAATGAATACAAAGGAGACATTTCTACCTCAGGAGGTGAATGTGTGGCCATTATCAGTCACATAAAATATTTTAACTGCCCTCTGGAGTTGTGACTTCTGGGCTTTCATAAATCAGAGAGATACTGGTGGTCAAACAGACTTATTTATATTCCCTGAGTCAAAAGAATTGTTTTTCCACAATCATTTTCACCCTGCACTCATCATCTAGTCGTATTTTAAAATAACTCTAAAAGTTATTTTTCACTGCTGGCTGATTTTCAGCAAAGGAAAACTGGTACCTGACTTCTATGCAGTGAAAAATGAGAGCTTCCTAGTTTATCACTAACCTGGTCTCCCACGAAATTCTACCATTTACCAATCAGCAGGACGTAAAAACCTAAATGCCTTTGAGTGTGGGTGAGCATACACCTCTTGTATATGTGCACAAGTGCTAACACCAAGAACACTCCAGGAGATCCAGAAATTTAAGGCTGCCCTGCTAGGAATAACCTCTCCTCCCTCTCTTCAAAGAGCTCTCACATCTAAAAGACAGCTGAGGCCCTACTAGTGTTTTCTCTCTGTAATAACTTCTTGCTGAGCCTTAGCTTTTTCTTGTTGCTTTCTCCACATTTCAATGAGATGCCAGGCTCTTGGGGAACTTGGAGATCAAATGAGTTTTATGCGCATAGTGCTAGGGCAAACAAAGAGTCAAACTACGGGTGGCACAGGAATGAAAATAAAAAAAAAATCAATCCCAGTGCCACAAAAAGGCCAGTCCAGACAAATAGAAAAAGGGGAAATATCAGTCCACAAGGAAATAGTTTACCATGCCAGGAAAACTGAATGTGGTAAAAGCATCTGATTCTGACTTGAACAGGACTGTTGTCAGCTCTGATTTCTTTTCAGCTCCTAAAAATAAAGGTTGAGATAGTTCTTTCTCAGGTATCAAAAAAGACCTCAAAGAATTTTTTTTTTTTTACCTTTAAGGGGTGGCAGTATTGGCCAGAATTAGGTATTCTTCCTTTCTTGGGGATGATTTGTGGTAGTATTATAATGAAAAGCACAAAATCCCAAACCAAATGCGTGCTAGTTTGGGAAAGCAGGATTCTATTTTGTTTAAATTGTGTTAAAAAGCTGGCTAGTTTGTTTCATCAGATTATATAGTTGGTTAGGAAACCCAACAAACATGGTATCAGAAATTAAATTCTAGCATTCAGTTCAACAGAGGGCTTCATCATTTGCTGTGAAAGAAGATGACTATTTAAAATGCACTGTGAATAAAGCCAGCTTCTAGGAGAAGTAACAGAAATTCTGTATGCAAAAGAGAGTAAAGCATATTAAAAAAGCAAGCTGTCTTTGTAACTGAGCCAGCCACCCAGAATCTGCCTTTTCATCTAGTGACCCAGCCAATATTGCTGCTCAAAGAGGTGGGGTGGTTGACCTCTCCTCTGTAAGTGCAGTTTAGTTTCTCCTGATTCACCAAGCACAGGCAACCTAAAGAGCACAAACAGGATTGTTAGGACATTGTAAGAGCTGATGACATGTACTCCCCTGCATGAAACTGATTTCAGGATATCAGGTGTGCAGGGTTTCAGAAGGACAAAGAAAACAAGTGTTGGCATGTTACCTTGCAGTGGTATAGACATACCATAGCCTCACAAAAAGAACTGCTGCACATTAGACATCTACTGAGTCTCAGACTCTGGTGATGCTACAGGCTGCTTGGCTGCTTGGTCACTCAATTACTATGTAGTCTGGAACTTCTGTAAGAGCATTAGAGATGTCTTCATCACAGTTAACAATAACAATAAGATAAGTAAAACCTAAGACTATTTACCTGTGTGTGTATGTCCTGCACTAGACAAAAATAAAATTCTAGGAAGGGAAGAACTGAAGGTGTTCCTTGAATAGTAACTGGAACTGGAGTTTTTAGTCTGTCCACAAACTTTAGCCACCAGCTAACAATTTCTCTTGAGGTGTAAAATTTGTCACTTTTAAGCATCCCAAGAAAAATACTTCACAAAATCTAAAGAGGAGGCTAGACAGATGTCCTGGTTTTGGCTGGGTTAGAGTTACTTTTCTTCCTAGTAGCTGGCATAGTGCTGTGTTTTGGATTTAGTAGGAGAAGAATGCTGATAACACACTGATGTTTTAGTTGTTGCTAAGTAGTGCTTAGGCTAGTCAAGGACTTTCTTTTTCAGCTTCCCATGCTCTGCCAGGTGCACGAGAAACTGGGAGGGGGCACAGCCCAAGATAGTTGATCCAAATTGACCAAAGGGCTATTCCATACCATATGACGTCATGCTCAGTATATAAACGGAGGGGAGTTAGCCGGGGGGCAGCGACCGCTGCTTGGGGACTGGCTGGGTGTCGGTCGGCGGGTGGTGAGCGGTTGCATCACTTGTTTTTCCTGGGTTTTGTTTCTCTCTCTTTCATTCTCCTTTTCATTGCAATTTTATTACTATCATTATTATTATTACTTTATTTCAATTATTAAACTGTTTTTATCTCAACCCGTGAGTTTTCTTTTGCCCTTCCGATTCTCTCCCCCATCCCACCAGGGAGGGGGAGGGGGAGCAAGCGGCTGTGTGGTGCTCGGTTGCCGACTGGGGCTAAACCACGACAACAGACAAACTGCATTTTGAAATACAGCTAGTTTTGCAATACCAAGTCACTTTTAACAATTAAGTAGATGCATTAGGTATTGATAAATTTATGTTTCGGTAGTGGATGGAATTCAGTGTTTAACCAATGGAGGTTAATCAATACGATTTCAGTTGAATCCTTCTCATACTAAAAGAAGAAGGAGTTTTACTATTGGCTTTAGTGGTTATAGAAACCAACACTTTCCCAGCATAAATAAAAAGCAGAGCTGATAGTAAGAAGCTGGATTTTCTGAACTATAGGAGAAATAATTTGTAGTTACTGCGGTATGTAATATTTTACTTTCAAGTTTAATTTGTTTGAAAGAAATTGTGACTTTTAATCCTGTCTAGTTGCAGAGTAATAGTCACCCCTTTTAACAAGCATAATGAATTTGTGAGCTTTACAATTTAAAGAGATAGTATTACGTAATATATAACTATTTGCTTCTCTATATATACAAACAGTTTTCTATATGAATTATCTATATATATGCAACACAACTGAAAAAACCCTCTACATCTTTTGAACCTTCCTTGTATGTTTTGAATCTTCATTCCTCAGCTGACAAGTGAACAAACTATTATTTTATGAATAATCTTATGAATCATCTTATGAAAAATATTCTTCTAAAACTTAAATGGAGACTCTCTGAGGAGCCAGACTAAATTTTATGAAGAATTTAGCTACACGGCAAATGTTTCTTATTTTCAATATTTACAAGTCATCCCTCTCCCAGGATACTCCCCAATACACTCATTTATAATCTAAATGATCTTTCCTACTGGATGTTTTTACCTGAGCTGTGTTTCTCATACCTGTGAGGTCAGAGAAGCCAATCTCATCATTAAAGCTTGTCTAGAATTTTGGGTGACTCTTCTTAAGTTCGCTGCAGTACGTCAAAAACTCAAAAAACTCTTTCCAGCTTGCCTGGGAGTTGGTGGCTATACATGTAACTCCCCTCCCTTCCCCCACCTCTCCAAAAATTGTAAATTTGTAATGCTCTTTGAGCTCATATTTGGCCTTAGAATATAACTCTGGAATTATTTCAAAACATATGGTTATTACAGACTCTACATATCCTAAATAATGTCATAAATAGCCATCATATCACAGGGTAAAAGAAATAGGATATATTGAAGTGCATGGAGGGAGTGGTCAGTTGTGTGATGGCCTTCAAATCCATACCCAGAGAGCATTATGCACCTGCTAAAATTAAGTCAGAAGAACACAAGTCATCTCTCTCTGCTGTGCAATACTCCACCGTTCCAAACATCACATTAATAAAAAAAAATTCTCTATGTTGACAAAACTTTCATTAAAGAGTGGGTGCTCTGAAAAACAGGTTCTTGGTTTGTGCTAAAAAGACAGCCACATCAGGAAACTGCTGTGTTTTGTACTAATATATTAATAGAAATATAGGTTTCTGAGGAATGTTAGAATTGCTGAGACAGGTTGTGGAGGTGGTAAGAATACCAGATGAGACCTCAGGAAATCAAAGCAACACTCCTAATTTCACTAAATAATCCCTCTGTGACCTTTAGCAAGTTATTTAGGATCCATTTTGCAAAAGCTTATAATGAATTCAGATGCCAAAATCCCACTCATTTTCAGTGAGAATTAGTGTGCTAAATGTACCCAAGTCACTCACAGATGGGAGACATGATCTCTGAAACTGCCTGGGGAAATGAGTCACCAGGGAATTAGGATGGCAAATTTTTTAAAGAACCTATTTGTAGGATAGTGTTGAATGATACTAACCTGTTTCACAGAGGTACCGGAAGAGCTTGAATGTTACAGTGGTTAACAGCCTAGAAAGATATATGGATATATATGCACAAAATGCATGTTTTCTATGTGACCTAGATGCGTACTCTACCTGGCTTCTCTTGATCAGGGTTAGAAACCTCACCCTGCACAGCTGGAAATGCAGGAAGGTGACAGATCCCTCGTTTCTGAAAATGATGGCCAGGTCATTTAAGTTACTTGAGCAAGTGCTGACTTCTTGGAAAATTAGGACTATTAATGCTTTGTTTCAGGTGACCCAGAGGTATCACTGAGGAAAGTGAACAGCCCTTGCTTAGTTTTGTTTTCTTCAGAGAGCTCATTGTCTGGAAAAAAGCTAATTCTATAATTCAGTTGATTATCCCGCTGATAATGAGGATAGGAAAGCGCTGAAGATTTCTCATGTAGGACTGTTCCTTGTGATTAGCTTTTAATACTCCTAACCCAAAAGCAGCTCTCTCAAAGTCTAAGAGAAATCATAGTGTTTAATCATCTGGGACTGGGAAGGAGAATGCAGCCTTTGCTGGGTGACAGGAAAGGGTAGCACAGAAGCATTCAGAGGCTGGTGATAAAGTAGGAGTTATTTCATCTTGTTTTTTGCTCCTCTGAAGGAACACAGATAAGTTCACTGCTACAAGAAATAGGAAATGCCCTCAGGCACTGAAGATCTCAAGAGTGTGCGTGTGTGTCTCTCTCTGTCTCTCTCTAACACCTCCAAACAGAGCAGTTCTTTAAAAATCCTGTTTCAGACAAATAACTAAACTCATCTCATAGAGCCAGGAGAGAAATTAAACTGCACTAATTTCCAGGATTAACTGTTGAGGAGGACTTCCACACGCGCTGGTCAGGCAGGTAGGTATTGGAAGACTGCATCATGTGTTCCTAAAGGTAACAGCTGGTATTTCTGATTCACAGTCTGGATGAAAAAACAGACAGAAGCCGTCATTTTCCTCTCCCTCTTCTTCCTCTCCTCTCCAAAACCCCCACAAGTACATGCTCAAATATTTCTAAAAGAGGCAAGCATTTTTTGGCCTAAATCAATAATACAGAAAAGTAGGTGGCCCTTTGGAAACATGTTAATTAGAGAAAACTTCTTTATTCTTTTGATGGTGAGTCAGCAAATAGGAGTAAACAGAGTAATGCGGAAATCAGAGGTAAGCTGAGACTGTGCTCTTGGTGTTTATATTTTTGTTTTGACAATCTGTTCCCCTGTACCTTTGCCCTCCTTTCGGGCTTCCTTCACCTTCCCCAGCCTGGATGGTGCTCCTGGCCATGGACCTGTGTGCCAGACCTAAGGGCACTCTCTCCATATGGACCTGAGCAGGCTTACCAAGGCACGACCTCTGAGAAAGAGAAATACCTTTACTGAGGGTATCTGGCAGAGTTTGGGTGTGAGCCACACACCCAGCTGTTCAGCACTATCCATCTGGCAGGTCTTTAGGGCTTATCCTGAAGCTGATTTTTAGAGACCTAGGGAAAATTAGTCTTGGCACCTGCTGTGCCTGGAATTTTCAAGCAACTCCAGGGTTAAACAGAGGCTGGTTTTGAGGAGTTTGACAGTGTTCTTGTATACAATCCTTTTGGATCTAATTTTGTATATGTAATTTATGTTTTGATGGGAACACAGGTGATATCCAAGGCTGTGAATACACAAATTAAAGTGCACCTCAAGAGACATATATCCATGTAAATTGAAATTAATGAAGAGGTTCCTACAAAGCCTAGCAAAGCCAAGCTATCCAGCTTTATAGATCTCTGCAATAAAGGCATTCTATAAAACTGAGTTAAACATATTAATGCAGTAGTGTGCTACTGTATTAAGTTAGTGTACTGCAGCATGAAATGAACTTTATCCCTTTAGAAAAACAATTATTATTTAATGTAATACAATTTCCTATGTGTTAGTACTGCAAAAACAAGGAACCATAGTCAAAATACAATTATCATCTCAGCAAGATAGCTTTAGTGATTCCTCTTACTTACTTGTCCTGGCTTTTTTTTCAGCCTTGGACTTGCTGAATGTAAACAAATCAGTATGAATTTCAGACAGTCATTTTCCTAAAATCATCTAAAAGAATAATACATTGCCCAGAAAATATGTATATAAGATTGTATTAAATGACATTTCTAATGGTTACTTACTCTAAGAAAACTGAAGATCAGGTGCTTTATAGTGTCTCTAATTTGCATTAGAATTCATTTAAAGCCAATTTCCATTAGTCCAAATGTAACTGAACATGAGGGGTACTCCACCATTTATTTGGGAGATAATTTGTGAACTTCTGTGGCTCTAAAGTGAATATTCACTTTACCTCATTTGCAAGCTGATTTAGTTTAATACAGAAACATGGCTGAGACCTACAGTTTCATTTATATACTGATCTATAAATATGTTTATTTCTTGTACTCAGCTAAATGTGATACATAAAAGGAACATGATTAGAAAGTAACATATCATTATCTGTTGCTAGTACTCTATCAGAAAAAAAGTTTTCTATTTGTATGTTATGCTTTAGTTTGTATCCAAGATAATAAGTTATGCAATCTGTTATGATGATTGGCCAGACAAAAGAAAAGATTTGTTTTCTCTGAGCTGGTACCAGCAGTTCAGCTGCAGATGTCACAGAGAGATGGAATATTGAATAGTTTTCCCTCTTTGAACATTACCTTTCCTATTTGGCATATATTGTCCGTTAGAAGCAGGCTGTAGTGCCTAACCAGATTATTCTTGTGACTTTTTAAAACACTAACTGATGTAACAGATTTTGCAATTTACTACACCATGCCACAAAATTTGCTTTACAGATGCATGAATGTATATGATTAGATGTTATGTGTTAAAAGATTATAAAGCAACTAAATAATTAAAACTTTGCCTTCAAATGATGAAGTAATTGTGGTTAGAGGCCAAGATGAGCTAAGTGTGTTATTCAAGGGACAACAGTACATTATTATCTTCACTGAATTAACTGTCTATCTTAACAATCTTCCCTACTACCACCTCTCAGCTGACCTCTTTTCTAATGTATTTATTTTCACAGTAGCACTGTAAAATACAAAAGTATTATGTCTTTTTTAGAGATGCAGAACTGCAGGACATGCTTCTTAAATGTAGGCAGTTAGCAGAAGTGTCTAAGTCAGAAGCCTAGATAAGTCAGGACAGTCAGGAACCCAAGCAGTTTCTAGAGTAAATGTATACCTTGCTCACATAAAATCCAAGTTATTCTCTGACTATGTCTTTTGCATCTCACTGCACTGAGTGTTTCCAAAGACAGAATCTGAGCACATCTGGAGAAAAGCAAGGAGAAGAAGAGAAATGGTTGTTTATTTTTGAGAAGTGTTGATTAAATTATCTTCAGCATATGTTTCTGTGGATTTTTTTTTTGTTTTTTTCATGCTCTTCCATGATATAAATGATCAAGGAAAAAACAGTGACATCGTAAGAGCTATTTGTCTGCTGCCGATGTTGCAAATGCTAAGCCTGATAGGTGGATATGTGTGATACACCTATTAGCCTGAGCTGCACAGAATTAAATAATAACTTGCAGGAATTTTATAAAACAAATGGGGTGGTCCATGAGAGGGCTGTGGGAGGGGGCTCTCTCACTATGACAAGAGTAGTCTACTGAAGGGACACTGGTTCCTTTAACAGGGAAGCTTGGCCATTTAGGGCCCACTTAGCCTGCAGTCAGCTGCACACATTCAATTATAAGACCTACTGGGAAAGAAACCAGTGATTATAAAAATCAGCAAGTGGCTCAGTTCTGACTGAGAGCTGCAGGGGAGAAGATAGAATACTTCAACAGGCCTGAAGCAGGGGAATTAAAGAGAAGACAGTGGGGAGTATATGTTTCTTCAATTTCCTTACCTGTGGTAGGCAGGGGAACTGTTATGTTTTGATGTTTACCTAAGTTTCATGCTGGAGAATAAATTGTATCCTGAAAAAGAACAGTCCCTTCTGCTCTAGGGAAGGCTAAGCAGGTCATCTTTAATGAAATCCTCCACTGACACTATGACTTAGCTGATAATATTTCTTTAATGCCTCAAGTACTTTCAAGAACGATAAGAGATGCTTT
>VYZW01018336.1:96636-167227 GCA_013401315.1 Balaeniceps rex | reverse complement strand
CTGCGTGCATCTTGAATCAATGGATAAAAGCTATTAGCAAATTTATTTTATCATCTTAAGAACTGTGCTTTAATTGCAACACTGAGAGTTGTTTTTCTAATATAATTTCTCCACTTTAAAACCAAATTTAATCATTGCTGTTTAAAGATGGAAAAGTTGGGGAGGTGGAGTTCCTAATTGCTAATAGCTGATATCAGTAGGAACTTCACTAATTTAGAAGTGCCTCTTTTGTTTCAATAGGTTTATTGCAGCAAACAGTGTTTAAAATCATTCACCTGTAATTATTTTTGTTAAAAAAAGAAAATGTTTTTGCTACTCTGCAGTGATTTTCAAAACAAAATGCACATTGCATAGAGGCAAAGAGCAGTAAGAATTCAGTAGGCGCACCTTCAAGGTCTTACATTTTTCTCTTATGAGTGTAGATATTGGTCATTAAATTAGGGTTTTAGATATGTACCAGAGATGAAGTCCCATACTCCTTGCACTTAAGGGGTGTTTATCATTGACTTCAAAAGGTTTTTTTCCAGTAGAGTGTAGCAGCCTCCTCTGGTCCTGCTAGTTTATCACACCTTTATCACATTGAACCTTGCTTTTTAAATGTGGGAAGTGCCTGAGCTGTTTAAATTTAGATGTTTTGCAGAAACACAGCAGTATTCTTCAGTCTTTTTCCATGGAATAAAAGCACAGTTTAGCCCAGATAATTTCTAAATGAGTCATGGTGTAACAGCTGGACCTTTCACGTTGTTACCTCTGTATTTTGGCCAACGTTTAAAAAACGGGTGCCTCAACTTTGGTCTGTGGTATTTGTTGTCAGCTGAAAGCACATTTTTAAAAAATCTTGGCAAACATATAGAACTTTTGTCATTTAAAAAATGCAGTGATGGCTGAAACTGTGTTAGTTATTTTATTATGATCATTCTTTCTGTAGGTAACTACTGGAGTACATCAGTTTTATCCACCCTTCATAGTAATGAATGGTCAGTAAGTTGTTATAGTCCAATAATTGGATGTCTTCAGTATTTACTGCAAACATGGGCTATCAATGTCAATCCAATGCTTGTAAGAGCTGTTAATTACTAAGCCTTTGTAAAGTGTTGTGTATGTGAAATACTAAAACTGAAGTATTTTAACTTTTAATGTTTTAGGAGGAATGGACACTGTACTCTTCTCCCACTGCAGAGTTTCTTTAAATTAAGTGCTACATTCAGTGCAAATCTCTGATCATTTAAGAGTTACATCTACAATATAAATATCCACCTAAGGGTCCAGTTTCTCCTATCTTTCCTGCTGAAAAAATGGGAAACTTATTTCTGTTTTCTCTTCTAAACACATTCAAGTTCTTAGCTCTGTTTTTGAAGTTTATTGTGGAAAAGCCAGTTGCAGACTTCTCTCTGATACTAATCAAATCCATTTTCAAATCAGTTGAACAGGCTAATGAGAAGGGGTTTTTTTACTCTTTCCTATTCCACAAGCTTACAGTCTTGCAGTGTCTAAAAAGCAAAATAGCCTCTGAAAATGTTAGAGGGATGAAGTGGAAAGGGGAAGCGTCTGTAATCTAACCAAGCCAATACAGCAAGCGAAAACTGATGGAGGTCAGAACTGATAAAATAGTCGTTGTGTCTTACAATGTGTTAGTCCATAATTACTGTAACAAATAAGTTTAGATTCAAGCTTTACCAGAAATGGGCTATTGCAAATTTTGTTGGGGGAACCATGGGCAAAGCCTGCAGATAAAACTACTTTAAAAAGTATTTGAATATGCAGAGAAACTAGAATTCTCTCAGAGAAAAAAGTCAAAAGAAAGGAAAAGGCACACCAGTTACATACAGGTTAAGAGATGGTTTCAGCCACTCATGTTATTGGAGTTTTGCATTAAGAAGATCAATCAAATAAACTACAAAATCAGAGCAGTAACCAAAGATTATTCAGGTTTATGAGTTTAATTAGTCTGAATTCCTGCCTTTATAGGACTTTATCAAATAATCTTCAAATCAGATCCAATCTTACATGATATCTATCTGGAATTTTGTAGTAACATCTGCTCAGAATTTAAAGATTCCAGTATAGAAAACCACCACATCTTTAGGCAAGTTTCTCCAATGGTCTACTTGTCATTGCAGGGGTTTTATTTTTTTTTATGAGGTTATTGTGGCTTGTGGAGGGGAAGGGAAGAGCTGCTTGTGGTGATCTTTTGGTGTATTTTTTATGTGGCTTTTTGCTGGTATGAATTTGTGTGTCATTTGTCTTCCCCTGGGTGAAGCCATGCTGATGATTTTCTTGTCCTTCATGAGCCTGGAAATGGTTTCCAGGATTAACTGCTCCATCATCTTCCCCAGGATCAAGATGAGGCTGACTGGTCTGTAGTTCCCTGGGTCCTCCTTCTTGACCTTCTGGAAGATAGGAGTGACTTTTGCTTTCCTCCAATCTTTGCACATTCTCCCAGTTGCCATGATCAATCAAAGATTATTGAGAGTGGCCTCCCAATGACATCCACCAGCTCCCTTAGCACTTGTGGGTGCATCCCATCAGGGCCCATGGACTTAGGTACGTCTAGCTTGCTGAAGTATTCCCTGACCTGATCCTCTCCCACCAAGAGTACATCTTCCTTGCTCCAGCCTTTTCCCCCCCGTCTCTGGGACTTGGGATTCCTGAAAGCCAGTCTTCCTAGTAAAGACTGAGGCAAAGAAAGCATTCGATACTGCTGCCTTTTCCATGTCCTATGTAACCAGCTACCCTTGTTATAGAGTAGAGTAGAAATGTTGAGCAGAATTTTAAGATCAGGGATAGGTTTTAGTGAGTATGGTTACCAGTAATCCTCTTTGTAAAAGTTGTTTTAAAGAAAGTTCCTTATCATTGGGGTGTATATGACAGCAGGGTGAAGTGGCAGGAGAAATGTTCACTTTGTAATGGCTGCATGAAGGAGCACAACACTCTTGTCAGCATTAAGTGGATTCCCATAAACTCACATGAAAGAACTTCCAAAACAAAATCAGAAGAACATCAAAATACAGCTATCAACACTTAAAACAGTACAACAGGCTAGAACTATATCAGGGACCAAGACCATAGCAAGAACATGAAGGAAAATTATCTTCCTTCTAGCAAGGGCACCACCACTCTGGTGAACATGCCCAAGGCACCGGCAGTAGTTACTGGTACACCCAAGAAGTTGGTTGTAAGTGGGGAGCAGCAGTAGGTGACAGCGGCAGTCATGGAAAGTCTGAAGCCAAGGGCAGCACTGATGCCAAAACAAGTGCCTAAAGTTAGTTCTAAGATCTGGAACAGAAACCAACCCAAAGCAGGCTAGCAGGTTCAATAGTTTTATTGTAGTGCATTCCTAAAAATATTAAACATTACTGCTGTGAAGATGCAATGGCACCTTTTTCATTAAGCGCATTCCTGCAAGTGAGTATATTACCATTGGTATGGCTTAAGACAGCAGTAAGTGCTTTTGCCAAGATGGGTAAATTATAGTAAGGAGGGGGAGATAATTATTAGGAACTCCTTTTTTAGAAAGAAAAACCTTCTTTAATAAGGAAATGCGTAGAGTCTTTCAAAAATGGAAAGAATTTTTCTTAAATGCAAAACTGAGTAATCCTTGCCAGCAATTATAAAGAAACCAAATGGGAAAGGAAATAATCCAAATAACAATTAGATGCTCATGTCACATAATTTACTTGTAAAAATAAAATTGAAGATATTTATTTTAAAGAATTATGCTAGTCTGTGTATGATAAAGTAATTAATATAAAAAAAATTCAGGATATGTAGAACCGCAGGAATTTTCAACAGGACAAATCAAAACCATTTTCCCCAGTGAAAAGAAGGCAACAAAGTATACTATGTACCAGATTCTTGTTCATCACTAAGCCTATATTTGAGTAGATTTATATTAATAAACAAGTGTTCATTATCACTTTTATTTAATTTTAAATCTTTATTTTCTGTCAGAAAAACCTATGGTAGAGTTTGAAACCCATATAATCCATAATGTAAATGTGTAGCTTCATTTTTATTTGTATTGTTTTCAAACACTGTGATTTGTATCGTTACATATAACTACTTTTTAAGGCCCCTATTCTTCGAGCCGCGGAACAGAAAGCCCATGGATCTTATCATAGTTTTTAAAGTTGAGGGTTTTTTAATATAACTATGCAAAACTTAAAAAATGGGTGGATGTCACCACAAACCAAACAATATTTGAACCAGAAAAAAACCCCAAAGGCCCTACGTTGTATCCATCCATTACATCCAGTAGTAACCATGGTTCTTGCTTTGGTGCAATGATCCACCAAATCTTCGTGCAGTCAGTACAGGAGAAGCTGGATGAAATGAACACCCCACATGGGAGTGCAGGACAGGACAATCCCACCTACATCACGGTCACACCAAAGCATTTATGTTGTTCTCTGGCAGAATAGTAGTCCACATACAAACCTGAAATTACTTAAATAGATACAGCAGGTGTATGTGTACACATAAGAAGAATCTTTTTTATATACATTCTGTTACCTCTCAGTCTAAGGAGAAGCCGAATGATCTGTTAGATGCTGGCACACACTTTTTCCCTCCTTATCAGACACACTTTTGTACAACTGACATACACTGCTGGAGACAACGTGGTGGAAATCTATAATATTTAAATGTTTTAAAGCCTAAGGAAAATCTGATCATCTCGTCTGCCTTCTCAAATGACAAAGGCCACATAATTTTATCTAATAAATCCAGAATTAACATTTGAATTTATGGTTGAAGTAAACACATCTTGTAGCAAAATGTCTGTTTTCATTCCCTTCACAAGTTAAGTAGATTAAGGCAAAAAACGCAACATATGCTGTAACAATATCTCATTGTACATCCTTTATGGGTGGTGTGCATGTGAGGGTATGCTGTATGTAAAATTCTCAGGTTTAGCTAGAACACATCGGAAGTTTCTGTAAACCCCTAGGAGTCTGGTGAGCTTCCCACATAACTTCTTATACCAGTTTTTTTACTTTATTGGGATTTTACATGCTTCTTTCTGTTCTGACAAAATATTGAATTTTAATAAGGTTTTGTTTATTTTAGAAACATCATTTTGTTGGTTGTTACACTTAGCTTTTTTGCCTTTCTTCTCATCTGTGATCATTAAGAGTTTCTCATGCACCATGGGCAGTACTGTCCTTCCACAAGACCTTTGTCGAAGAGTAGCTGAAAGAACAAGTTGTGATTATACTTCGGGCATGTTTCCTTCACTGTCTGGTATCATTTGAAGGTTTTATTAATCTCTTTAGGACATTCCGTACAAAATCCCTGAACTGTATAAAGCCACGGGAGTCTTAATAAAAACACAAGATTTATTAAGAAAGGAGACAGAACACTGGAGAAATGGACTATGTAACAAGTCTAACCTGAAATGTTGCTAAAGCTTGTCTTGATTGGTCTCCCTCATGTCATTAAAAGAAAGTAAACTGTCTTACACCCCTATAAATTTCATCCTCTGATTGAACTTGCCTGTCTCCCCCCTGACTGTGTCTGGCAACTACCAAATCCAGGAGAGTTTCTGGTATCAAATGTCTTCTTTTGAGGGTGCTTTTGCTGTATATTTGCAGCTATCTTTGCTCTTCTCATCCATGCGAGTGTTGACGAGCACTGCTTCAGGAGCAGTAGCCCCCATGTTAGCCCTGCCTGCTGCTGGGTGCCTCTGCAGAAGGACAGCCAGGGAGGTACGCAGCCTTCTTCAACTGCAGCCCACCCAGTGTCTGTAGGTTAGAAACATAGACAACTGAAATCATAGTGTAGGCATCAAGTCAGTCCAGAGTACTACTTACTGCCGGGCATTGAACTATTTAATTCTTTATCTTCTCGATAGCTTTAAGTTCTTTTGAAAGTGCTATACAAATGTCGCTCCTCATCCTTTTTCCATATTTTATTTTTGAACAAGCAGATCACAGCTCAAGTCTGTCTGCCCTTTCTCCTAAATTATTGACCATGACTTTACATAGTAAATTGCACTGGCTACAAATGTTTGCTTGAACATAATTCATGACAGAGTTTAAAGAGACAGAGCTTACATATCATTTTCTCAGTCAGTAAACAACTGATGTTAATTTTGGCATTTCTCAGCTTCCAAGTGCTTAGTTTTGATAAGATGGTGTTCTTTTCAATACTTAACAGTCCATTTGAAAAAAAAAAGCAGCAAAACTTGCACTGAGAATGAAATGACATCCTGCAAAATTCTACTGACCCTCCCTTTCTCTGGAAGACTCCCACTAGTGAGCCTTGCAAGTGTGGAAAACTAGATGAACAGCATCCTCCACCGTCACATCCGCTAAGTGGGCACTAGCCATTGCAGATGGATGATACGCACCTTTGCCATTTCCTGTGCAGGAAGGAGGGTGCAGCTGAGGTGAAGGATGGGATTGCAGATGCACCGTTGAGTTGGTAGGGAGAGTTAGGAAGAAACAAAACATACTCTGTGGAAATCTGCACTCTGTTGTGTTTAGGTCAACCAAGGAATCATCAAATTTGGGTATTTTTTTAATATACACAGCAAAAATTAAATACTAGTGACCTTGTTGGTTTGATTCTAGACCTTCTTAATGAAAAGCTTGGGGAAAAAATAAGTTAAGCATGAGTAGAATTTTTTTTAACCTTGTTCTAATGAACAGTATCAATGAATAAAAATAATCAAGCCTTAAGCAGATGCTTGGAGTGGAAATTGTACTGAAGATTGGGTTTAGCAAAAGTAAAATGGCTGAAAACAGGCTCTTGCAGTTGAATTTTTAGGCAACTTGTGACAAGTTGTAGGTCCTAGATTTAGTCATTTAGAAGTAGCTTCAGAGTCATGCTTTCCCTTTCCTGGTGTTATGTTTTTTCTTACTCTTTCTGATTTCATCATGTTGTTTTATCCTCGTAAACACTCCTAAACTGTTTGTATCGCCTCATCTGTAACCATTTCTTAGGCTTATTTAATTTTTTTTAAAGAATCCTCTGCCTTCCAAGAAGACAGAGAAGATAACCAGCTAAATATATGTAACACATAAGTTAATTCTATTGATGCTTGGAGAATTGTCCTGTAAATCTCAGTCAAAATGGTTGTGGTTTTAGTTAAAACTGGTAAGGCTGGATCATTGCCTTATTTAATGGCTTTACTAGAGCACGGTTTTCTCCTGCTTACTCTATATTGTAAGGTCATTAATGAATCATTAGCTATTGCTAGTAATTACTGATCTCTTGAGAATATTGGTTTAATTATATAGGAATCATAAATGGAAGATACAGTTACATATTCTACAATGTAGGTAGTAGTACCTTGGTGTATTATGGCTTTAAAGAATCTGCATTTTTTGTGTAGATTTTAATTGCTAAGTATGCATGGTAAAATATGAATTATTGTATTACTGCATGTGATAAAAGGTATACTATTGTGAGCCTCGCAGTCTGCAGGTGTAACAGATGTAAGGCAAGATTAACAGGACAGAACAATAATTAAACCACAGACAGCCATCTCAAAAAAAAAAAAAAAAAAGGTTTATCATGTCCAATGCAATTATTAAGTGTGGCTTAAATTCTCTGCAAATATTTGTAAAAGCAATAAAAACGTGTTAGTTTGAAAGACAGTTTTTCAGTGTGGACACTTACTTTAAGGAATTAAGATCCCTTTTTATGAATATAAAAGCTGAGTGAAGTCCTGCCATATGGCAGCACGGTTCATGGGCAATAGGGTCCTTAGTTTATAGATGCTATGAGCTAAATGCTGCCGAAGAAAATAAGAGAGCAGTTAGTATATATGCATTTACAACAGTATGAATTGCTTACTCCCTTTAAGACAGGAAGGTTCAAATAATTAACAGTAATACTATGGCTGCAAAAGGAAGTCCAGTTGTTCTTCAGCAGTCTACATCTGTGAAACGTGATACCTCTGGGGACTGAGATTTAATTTTCCCAGGAGAAAATATAAAAGCAGGAGAAAAAAAGGAATGACTTCTGCTTGAGCAGAATAAACCTGCATCTACAAACGATTAACACTGCATAATGAAGTAGTAAAGAAGCAAAAGAGATTTCTAATAAAAGACTAATAACAAATCCCATTACACCATGGTGTATTTTTCCCTTGAAGTGTATTAGACTTTTAGCAAGGCTTCTGAATGAGATTTGGGTAGTTGCAAGCAAAGTCAGCACGAATGCTTCAAGCTTAGCTGAAATTTCTTGCCTAACAGTTTTTGTAACTTGAAAGTTGCGGTTTTACAGGTGGGAGGGGTTGTTAATGCAAGTAATAGGCTTCACGCAGAGTTTGGGTAATGTTTGTGTCACCATAGGATAATAGTCTCCTGTAGGCTAGGCACTGTACGGTAACATGCCACTATATGGTAAAATCCCTTAGGTAGAACAGACGTGGTATTAAATGCACTAGCTAAGCCTTGCTTTTGTGTTAACAGTTCTTCTGACTTCTCTTTCTGAGGCCTGAAAATAAGTCCTTGTAGGAAAGGGGTTTGATCAGAGAGGCAAATAGATAGAGTTTGTATTTTGTCATAGCTAATATTGCGACTTTTATAATCACTACGCTAACATAAAAAGTTACAAGACCTTAGAATGTAAATGTTTGATAAAGGATGAGATGATGCTGTCTTTTGAAATCACATATTTTCACATTTAAAAGAGAACATGTCTTGCAAGGGAAAAATTCTGTGTAGTGATCTCTAAATCTGTAACATGGATGTTTTTGCAGATTATACATATGGTTCCAGTGGTGAGGAGACTAAAAGTTTAAGTGAACAAAACCTTGACTCACAAAACAGTCCCTTTGAATTTCTTTTATAAGAGAGAGTCTTTTTGTACAGATTGTTGCTATCTTAAAAGCTTGTGCTCAACTGACGTGTTGGAATTCATTTGTCTAGAAATGAACTTTTATTACTGGAATCATGAAAAAAAACCAGATGCCTTAAACCAACAATGAGTTCCGGGACAAAAGTGGTTAAACATGAATTCTTACAAGTGAAACTAATTTTGATGAAATTTCTAGTTGCCTTTTGAGAAATTTTTGTGAGTTTTAAAGAATGACTTAATTTGCTTAGCAGAAATTTGCAATCAATCTTTTCTTGCCACTGAATAAACAGATTCCACATGCATAGTAATTTGCATATCCCAGCTAAAAATGTAATTCATTATTTTTAAGTCCATTTCATAATAACTATTTCAGGATTAATGTTACTAACTATTATTTAGCTCTTTCAAATGTAACCTTAGATAATCCTACCTAAAAAGGTACAAAGCTAGTGGGTCTGTTCTGGAATAGGAAAGGAAAGGGCCTTTCCTGAGGTCAGCAAGTAAGTCAGTGTAAGAGCCAGAACTGGAAATAAGAAATCTTGAGAAATAATTTTCTTCTACTGCATCTCAAGCTTCCAGTCTCAAGCAAATATTGCATTTAATAAGACAGATTTTCACATTTTGCTAGGTATGAAAACAGCACAGATATGAACAGGAATTAATGGTATAGTCTACATGCAGATTATCACTAAATCTGGTGAAGATTTAAATTAGGTTTAATCAAAATAGCATCCATGGCATATTTTATAGGGAGCTGAAAACACTATCATCAGTAACAGGGCAGAAGCCTCTTCAAAGTAAGTGTGACCTGGTCCATTTTAACGCTGTTTGGCATCTGCCTCTGAACTGGCTTTCACTTGACCAGGCTTTTCAGGGCTTCTCACAAACCACTGGCTTCACCCTCCTCTTTTTGCTGTTCCAGGCTATTCTTGTGTAGCATTTTCTCCCTTTCATCTTAGATCACTATCATATTAAATGCTCAAAAATATGGCATATAGGATTGATATGTTTTGTCCTTTGAGGTTCACCCACGTAATAATATTAGTCAGTTAAGCTTCTACAGTCTGTAATGTATCACTTTAATGTAGATGCAGTAACATTTCCACAAATACAGTTAGTTAAGTGATTATCACAGACCTTCACGCTTTGCAGAATTTTCTGGTAAAATGTTTTGGGTCATAGTTGATCCGGGGGTATGTATCCTGATTTTACCGTACTTGGCAAAACGGAGAAATACAAATCACATCTTTTCCTTTTTTTTCAGGCGATGGGTAAGGCTCCTGTTTGGACGTGAATTCCCACTTCAGGACCTTCTGGTTGTCTGGGATGCTCTATTTGCTGACAGTATCACCCTGAATTTAGTTGACTACATTTTTGTAGCCATGTTGTTATATATTAGAGATGCCTGTAAGTATCAACTATCTGACAATCTTTCAAAAAGAATGCAAACCTATTTTTCAAAGAACAAGAGGAATTAAGAAATGCTAAATTTCATTGTGACTTTTTTAACATACTGAAAATCGTTTCAAATGGTAGGAGAGGAGCCATTTCTTATCGGATGCGGTCTGCTGTATTTATGAAACAAATTGTATCTTGGAGTTAAATGCAGGTTTGTTTTCTGAGTACTTCTGTGTTTTTATATGTAGTTGCAGATTTTATGTGCAGTAAGTGATACAGGTATGTACAGAGCTCCACCTTCTGACCAAGCCGATGAATTGAGTAAAGCCTCCGTTTGACACTGGAAATATTTTTATACTGTTCTGCTGTGAGAAATGTGAAAATGCACAAGACAATGACTCATAATTTTTGAAGATGTATCTTGAAGGAAATGTAAACGCAGAGATGAGTAACAATTACAAAATAGGTTTATTCTATGCAAGAGTGGCATCTTCAAAAAACTGATCATTTCATTTTATTTTATTTTAGTATGCCTGAAGTATGTGCAAAGGTGAATTCTTATGGGTTAGTGATGACCAATAAATACATTAAGTTGGGACAAACAAGAAATCACAAAAATGCTGTTAGCTTATATAATTGTGAATGCGGGGAGGAAGGTATGTAATGATTAAGAGGCATTTATTTCTGTCTCATCGTATTTTGCAAAAAAATCTATATACAACTTAGCTGCAAAAAAGTATGCATTTTGCAGTAAGATGCATGTCTGTCATTAAATATATGAATTCTGTAGCATGCTGTTCATTCTATACAATCTGTAAGCTTTACGTTATAACAAAGTCACGTATTTGACACAATTTTGTATTCTAGGACACATGAAGTTTTCAACATCTGTGGTTCCTATTTTAGGGCCCAATCTTGAAAATATAGCGTGCGTGTACTTTACACGTACTGTCGTTCCACTGCCTGCCTTCATGTGTTTTTTTAATTACTTTTTAATAAACATGCAGCATATACAGCTACCTTACATTCCTCTCAAAAAGTGGACATTTAATTCAGTTTAGAGGTTTCAGAATTAATGCTGCTGTTTCAGGATGATCTGATTCCAGGTCATTATGTTCTGCAATCTAAATCTGGCTTGTTTATGTGCAGTAAACTGAAATAATCTCAAAATTTTTGGTATAGATACGTAGTGCAGATGCATGTAAAAATGTTTCTTAACATCAGTATTTTACTTTGTGTCATCGTTTCCCTTTAAAAAAAAAAAAACCTTTAGAACTGTATTTGCAAGTGCCCTCTGTCTTCTGCGGGAGGGAAGGTTGTTCTGGGCTTGTTTTCTTTTGCTTTGTGGTGCTCGTGTACAAGTGTCGGTATGAGGTAACTAAAAACGTGAATTAAAAATGTGTTCTAGGCATCTGTATGAAATCAGTCTCTCTCTTTACTCTGAAATCCCCAGGCTTAGTAAATAAAGTAGTAAATAGCTTTAAAGTGGAGTACATTTGCCCAAACGAGATGCAAAGTCATCTAGGACAGATAATACTTCGTACATATACTGTTTCTGTAATAAGTAACTTTTTGTTCTACAGTTGGACCTAATTAGTTACTCTAAGCATATTAGAATGGTGAAACAAAATACCTAGTCATAAATACTCTAAAGATGAATATATTTTCAAAGTCAAGCTCAAACTATAGCAATTTTCACAGGTCTTGATTTGATAAAAGAAAGCTTTTCTTATATATCTGTAATAGAAAAGTTTTCTATTTTTCCTCTTTTTTTTTTTTGCTGATAATATTTGAGCTTTGAATAGAGTTAAGAATTCTGTTATAATATTTTAAAAAACATTATCAAATAAAATAAGTTTCTAAAAGCTTCTCTTTATTTGGTGACAGGAAATGTGAGCTTAAAACACGTGATGATGTTAATCATCTATAAATAAACCATCTGGAAATTTTCAGTTTAAAAACTTTGAAACAGTAGGAATAGTAATAGAGCTCCTAAGATATTATGTTATAAAAATGTCAAACGTAAGCAATGATAATAATACAATACTGAAAGCATTTGAAAGTTTAAAAATTAATCGGATTCTTTTATACCAATACGTTTGAGGATGGGGATTCAAGTTCGGGAATTGATGGATTTTTTTTTTTTTCTGTTTTGTTATGATGTTCTCAAGGACATGATTTTAAGAAAGTATTATTTCTGCTATATTCTTCGTTTTATTTTTATTTTCGTTTTGAAATTCTCTGTTACTCAAATGATATATTATCGAAGGAGAAGGGAGCATTTAGATTATTAGATTATTGTTTATACATTTTAGAGATTACAGATACATAATCATGTACACAGCCATTCTGTAAACTGCTCTGTTCAGTTTTACATCTGTATCCAAGCAGAGCTTTATCCATGGAGTGATAATCCTCACAAACCAAGTGCAGGGTTGTGTACCAAAGTATCTGTGAGTTTTAATAAATTATTTTCTGGTTTTCTTTAGAAAAATTCATGCAGAACAACCTTCTTTTTTTTTTTTAAATCTGTCAAATCAGAAGCATGACTATGTTACTTCTTTTTCAGCAATATGGATGTATATGCAGTTGATGATGAAATCAGAATGGAGGGGAGGGTACGGTGCAAAAATATATGTATTTTATATACTTTCCTTCCCTTCAAGAAGGACAAAAATTAACAAAACTAGAAGACCTGTCTATATTTTAAGTAGTAAACTAACGTCATTACTGCACCAGGAGCTAATTTGACTGATCAGTGTTAGAATCAGTATATTTTTATCATGTTCCCACTTGAAGACTAGTTATGGCCATTGTTAGGATATATTTTTTCTTATCTAAAAGCGCTCTGAATATTTTGAGGGAAATAAAGAAGCCACAGCCTCTTCTTAGAGGAACTGATTTGTTCTTTTTGTTATAGTGCAAGAATGTTGTATTATCTATGTTTAACTCAATTTAGGGCCTACTAAAGAGAATATAGCCATGCGTAAAGCAGCAGGGGGAAGTAACCCTTCCTGGGTTAGGAAGTCATCTGGATACAGGATTGATGTCATCAAACATTAAACTCTTCAGAAATGACGTGACAAAATATTAGGACTTGGTTGAGGACAGGTACAGTTAATTTACATGTTTTCCACCACTGTTATTGCTGCTTGTGTCAGGAATGGTTATTGGGTCAACAAGTCAGTTGAGAGAAAAAGTCAGTCTCATCCAAAGCAGAAGGGAGAAAGCAATTTGATGTTCCTCTGAGCACTGCATAACAAATATTAATCAAAAGGCAGTAAGATTGCTTTCTCTATGTAGAGGAGTTTCTCTACTCCTTTCCCTAAAAATACCAATAGCATTCTTCTTTGGAGAAGTGAGAACTTGTTGTTCACAATAAAAATTGGATCCAGATATGACTCTTGCCAAGCCAATTAGTGAGGAAAAGCACAGGTACAGAAGCACCAAGCTTATTATGAGGCAGCTGGCCACTGTGTAAGATATTTCACCATTGAACTTCAGCACCATCCAGCTACTGCTGAGGCTGGATAAATTTGTATTGCACAGAATCTCCTTCCAGAAACTGTATCCTACAGTTGATTCTTAGAAATCCTTTTGACTCCGATATGCATGTTCAGAGAAGGAGTGTTTGTTTTGTTTTACTGCTATTTTCTCTATCATTTTTTAGTAAACTGCCACTCTGTTGGATAATATTATACATTTTGGCCTGAAGAGACAAGAATCATAGAATGCTTTGGGTTGGAAGGGACCTTCAAGGGTCATCTAGTCCAGTCCCCTGCCATTGGCAGGGACATCTTTCACTAGGTCAGGTGGCTAAAAGCCCCATCCAGCCTGACCTTGAACGCTTCCAGGGGTGGAGCATCCACAACTTTTCTGGGCAACCTGTTCCAGTGTTTCACCACCCTCATCTTAAGGAATTTCTTCCTTATGTCTAATCTATATCTACCCTCTTTCAGTTTAAAACTGTTGGCCCTTGTCCTGTCTCTACAGGCCCTGGTAAAAAGTCTCTCTCTGTCTTTCTTATAGGCCCCTTAATATATTGAAAGGCCACAAGAAGGCCTCCCCGCAGCCTTCTCTTCTCCAGGCTGAACAACTCCAACTCTCTCAGCTTTTCCTCGTAGGAGAGGTGTTCCAGCCCTCTGATCATCTTTGTGGCCCTCCTCTGGACCCACTCCAACAGGTCCTTGTCTTTTCTGTGCTGAGGGCTCCAGAGCTGGTTGCAGTACTCCAGGTGAGGTCTCACCAGAGCAGAGTAGAGGGGCAGAATCACCTCCCCTGACCTGCTGGCCACGCTTCTTTTGATGCGGCCCAGGATACGGTTGGCCTTCTGGGCGGCGAGCACACATTGCCAGCTCATGGGCAGCATACAGATCGCTCTGAAACAAAGGATACCAAGAGGTGTTTCAGCAAAGTAATCCCTTTAACCCAAGGTTCCCCAGCAAATACAGCACTGGCAACAATGTTCTCTTCTGTAAAGATTTCTACATGAAAAGGAGACAGCTGAATATGTGGAGAAAACCCTAAAGATGAAAGAAATATAAAAGTTAGCAGGCCTTCCTCGTTAAAGTGTTGGAGTTTTTTTAACTTTCTTTGGATGGAAGGTTTCATTTTAAAATTCAACTTTTAGGGATCAGAGGGAACACAGGTCGTTGCCCAACAGTTTGATTTTTTTTTCCATTGTTCAGTTGCTTCACTATTGTACATTTCAAAAAGTTAGTAATTAGTGTAAATGTCTTGTGGCTGAAAATATAAATTTTTTTGTCAGGGGTTAAGTCTGCACCAGTAAAATAAATTAGCTTTTTTTTTAATATTTACTTCTCTCTATATCTGTGAGACAGCAAAGAACTCTTCCAGGAAAAATAAAGAAAGCATAATTTAATCCATTTTACGTTGCAGAATAGAACACATACTGATCTGTTCAAAAGAGAAGTGCGTTGGTCTTACTGCCTATCATTTATAAAAGTATTTAGAATTTACTATCCATTTTCAGTATTTTTATTTGCTTTGGTAAAAAGGCATCATGATCATAACTGCAGTACGGTATCTTAAATTTGATTTACGTATGAAAGTTTGATTTGGTATGTAGTATGTGGTGCTCGTATTATACTCCTCTGAAAGAACTGTGACGGAGACCATTGTATTGTGTTCATTATGCCAGCTTTGTGACTTCAAGAAGAAAAAACAGGTACCTGAATATGAACAAGAAAAACAAAGGGTAGGAAAAAGAACAGGCAGAACAGATAAAGAATGAGTAGGATAAGTGAGTGCTTTTCAAATGAAAGCAGATGTATGAAATTACAAGCTGTCGGATCAGCAACGGAAATGAAGATGATAAAGTGGTTCCCTACACAGATTATAATTATTCATTTTGCCCAGTCCTGCATCTTTTCCCCATAATCCTCTTGTTGAGGGAGGAAAGGTACAGGAGGATATGAGGCTTATTCACATGAAAGAAAAAAAGTAAAACATTTAAATCTTTCTGTCCACAGCACAGTCTTTTATTTTGCCTTTTATTGATTCAAAATAATTTTGTATTTGCAATGATCCTTTCTGGTGTAGAGACCTGATTAATTAAAAGTATTTGTTACTACAGCTAAAGTTCTCAGAATAGTAAAGTTTGTTAAAAATTTATTTACAATTGCTATTGTTGGAGGTTGTCTTTATGTTGCAGAGTGCAAGCATCATTAACAGGCATTGCTTTGACAGCTGTGGCAGATGGATTGCCTGGATTTAGATGGTGCAAAAGAAATGAAGTAGTTTGCATAGACCTGCCTGAAAAGATGTCTTTAATAATTGCACTCATAATTAGATTGATTGGGGGGGGCGGGGGGAAGACGACAACGACAAGCAAAGAACCATAGAGTGTACTTACATAGATTCAGATAAAATCAAGCACAATTATAACAAAATTATAAATTTTAATAAGTAAAAATTTCTAATAAAGTTAATGGTATATTATATTTTTAAGTATTTATGAAATTAAAATCTAGCCTTTTCCCTTCTTCCTGAACATTTCATGAATAGTTTCTGATTTATGAGAAAACAAGGAATTGTTGACATCATTTTACATATGTGTATATAAATATGTGTGTGGGCACGGGTATGTATATGTGCATAAGAACAACAGAAAAGATATTTCAGCAAAGAATTGTCAGAGTGGGGGAAAGTTATCATAAAAGCAGGACCGAAGGTAAAATTTATCTCACAAATTATCATACTTAAATTTAGGTGTCTGCAGATGAGTGTCTGAAAAGTCAGTGTCCATTTCGGAGTGTGGGACTAGTTCTTCAAGCTCCACTGACTGTATTGCCCTGACCTCTGCTGACTCAGGCAGGCTTTAGGTGCACAGCTAGAGAGATCTAAATTTAGACATCTAAATCTGGAGCTAACATAAATGTCTATGACATAAAGTCAGTGGTAGGTTTAGCATTGTCCTTAATGATACTGGACCAAGTGTAGTCATGAAGCTTGATTATGCAGTATCTTCTTTTACTCTGAGTGCTGCTTGAATTCTAGGAGACTTAATGTGGGAAAAGACAGCGGAATCTGAACTGCAATGAATCTACTGGAAAAGGTACTGGTTTGGAATATCAAAATAAGATAGTAATATTTAACTTTTTTTTTTTTTTTCATTTTCATTGTAGTGATTTCAAGTAATTATCAGACCTGTTTGGGACTTCTGATGCATTATCCACCTATTGGAGATGTTCACTCCCTTATCCTAAGAGCACTTTTTCTCCGAGATCCAAAGGTGAGATGCTCGCTTTGTAACTACAGGGAATAAATCTCTGTAATAAAATGTTCTAAATACTATGAAGTTAATAACAACCTACATTTTGGGGACTAAACTATAGTTTCAGGTTTCTTCTTACCTGACAAAAATGCTGAAAGAACGAGTTGGTAACCAAGGGTAAAAACAAGTTCCTTTGCACTTTAAAGGATACTATCCTACTACTTTGCTGAAGTTATCCAGGAGCTCTGGTAACTGTGGATGTTTATGCTCTTTAGAATACCTTTGCTTGGTATTCTGCACAGACATCTTTCATAACAAAGTATACTTTTGAGGGAAACAGTAATATTTTATACAATAACCTAGTAAGCTGTATAGAAACTGTCATGCAGTTTCATCTGTAAGACTTTTTTCATGGGATTTCTGCAGATTAATCACTGTTAATCCTTAAAGCACTACCCCCACCCAATATATAATAGTTATGTGATGGTTTTCAATTAAAAACTAGAGTCTGCTGTTACAGCCTGAAAAGATTCACATGAATAAAATGTATAAATTCATAAATTTTATGTTACATATTACTAGCATACAGTTTCTTATCTACTCATCTATACTAAAAAAAAGCAAACCTCTTGCTGTTTTAGAATGGCATGTGTATAAGCGTGGATATAATATACAGCAGATATCCACAGTATAGTGGATAAAGTGTTTGAGATGAAGCTGTACACAGTAATCTTTGCATTACTCAGGTCTTTGGAAGATAGCAGAACTTGTGCTGCTGGTTTTGAACTCTCTTTGTGCATGTCCCATTAGTAAGCTGCCAGTGTAAAGTATGATTTCCCTCATCTTCTTGATGCACGTCACCTTTGAAAGTGAAAAATTCAGCACTTCGGCACTCTGACTACCTTCTGCAAAATTTCATTCAGTACCAATGTTTACACTTCTATGGATTAAGAAAAAAAAGGTCTCTGTTTCTGTATCAGTTTTTTGCAGAAATCTGCATCCTTACAGCTGCTTTCTTCATTCCTCTTGGGCACAAAGATTTCTTTCATGATGAGAAGTAAAGTATATTGCCTGTGTAAGACAGTTTGTAATGTTAGATCTCAGGAATCTTTCTTCAGATTTCGGCAGCAGTCTCTGAAATCACACTGCCCGGCATTTATTTATGTACTCTCTTAGCAAAACAAGATAGAAGTATTTTTTAGAGGGAAGATACAGAGGGAGGAAAATTGTGCTAAGATATCAAGTTAATTCCAGTATGTAATCTGTCATTTATTGAAGGTATATGTTAAAAGATAGAATAATTACTAATTATTCAGCTGTCCTCTGAAGCATCCTAGGCAGTATACGAGATATCCTACCACCTGAAGGGGGCAAAAATAAACCACCAACTTCCCGTGAAAGAAGCTTGATCACTATTCTGCTCCTAACGCTCTTGTCTCCAACAGAATGAAGTTGTCAGGCTCATAAGGCCTCAGTGTCCTATTAATTAACATTCTCATGTGCACCTTGAATACCTTTCAGAAAAATACTGGTTGTAGTTCCTACTGTGTCTTTCGGGTAGTTCTCCCTTCACTCAGGTGAATGAGTACTTAAAGCTCTTTCATGCAAAGACTGCTTATTGTTTTGTCAATTTAATGCTTATTGTTTTGTCAATTTAAATATGATTAATTACAATTGTTCCTCATTTCTGAGCTGTACTTACCTGATTGGGAAATACTCTGAAGGTTAGGAAGCTGAGATTTCCAGAGGATGAAGAGCCCTAAGGGACTTCCAGCAACCTCTCGTTTTATGTTGGGTCTTTGGGTTGAGAATGCATAAACAGATCTGGTCTTCTTACAGTAAGGAAGTTGAACTGTTCTAAAGGATCACTCTAAAAGAAAAAAATAGCTCTGAGAGAGAGATGTATTTTCAATGCTATGACTTGAGTACCTGTTTCTTATCTTTCACTAGGTATGATTTTAAGTTTCATTTATGTGTGTTTAAGCATATGTTGGTTCAATCCAATGTATTTCTGAAATGGAAGTCTTGTTATTCTATAAGACCTACACATGAACATTTTCCAAGTCTGTCAAAATTTTTCATTACACAGAATGAAAGGGAAGACTCAATAAGACATCAAGGGTGCTGTAAGAGTCTAAAGTTAGTACACAGATTATATGCCAGTATAAGTGGGAAAATTATGATACCTTTTTTTTGCTATCTGCATAAAGTTAATTCAGTTTGCCTTTATTCCCTGGAGCAGATAAAAGGAGATTGGAAGAAAAGACAAGGAGATTTTAGTCAGTAGTGTAACTTGTAAGTGATGATTAGCAAATTCGGTGCTTAATGATTTTTCTTCCTCCTTTGATGTTTTCCTGTGCATTTCTCCGTCACCAGCTTCTAGTTTCTAATGGGAAATTACACTTGGTTCAGTGCAATTTAGATCTCCTGAGCCAGGGCTGAGTTGTTCTGTGTGGCATTTCTTCCAAGATTTCGCTTGGGTTTTAGTATGTGAAGTCGGGGAACTCTTCTGTGGGAGACTGTTGCATGGTCCAGTGGCTTATTTCATTATTTGTTGAACATAGCAAGAATGTTTAGTGTTGTTCCAAGTATCAGAGAGAGGCTTGCTCTCTGCCCCTTGGAGCTTTAAATCTCAGCTGGACAAGAAATGCAGTTTAGAAGTCATGGTCAGGGACAAACAGGAATCTGCCTCATGCAGGTTTGTTAATATACGTTGTCTTTGGGATTATTTTTGCAGCTAGGTAAATGCCAAAGAATCTCACTGAGGGGAAGTTGTGGGATATTTGGGCTAAGAAAGGTTGGTGGTACGTACATAAAACTGGAAGTTTCTTAAGGTTCTTAAGGATCAATCCTGTCATAAATGGTGAAGTAGTTAAGATGGACCTGATACAGCCTTTCCATCCATAACTTCCAATTCTGGAGATAATCTGGGTTTACACATCTAATAACATCCATTATTTCTTCTGTTTGCTTGGTCTGACATAACAGATACCTCCTACTTACTTATTTGTCTTGTAGACTATCAGAAGAGCTAAACTTTGGCTTGACCAAATTGTTGCGTTTTGTTTGCTTCTTTTCATTGCAGTCATGAACAGGAGAGCAACCTAAATGTAAAAAGAAAGCTATACTTAAAAGATGGGTTGCATTTTTTTCTTATAGATGGACAAATACAATTTCCTGACCTTTTGTGGAATCAAACCTTAGCAGAAGCCTTAGCATTATCCAGTAATAACAATAATATGAAAAGTGATTAGTGCTTGCCATTAATCTAATAGTGCAGCAGCTCTCCTTTTCACTTCATGAACTCCAGTTGGCAGTTGGGATGAGAGGAAGTTTTAGATACCACATCCCTCATATATTCCAGTGCCACAGAAGAGAAATACACATCTCTGTAATAGCTGAAAACAAGTTAATGCACCTGTCTCTGAAGGGGGGCCTGAGAGATACTAATTTTACAGGCATGAGTATGGATCAATGCAGAATAATTGAATTTCAGCCTTTTCTGCATTTGGCTAGCTCCAGTTCTTAGGAAAATGTAGAATGAAAAGCTCAAATCAGTGGTGTTGTCTTTGCATAGGGTGATAAAGGTAACCTGCTTAGCAGAGTATTTGTTTCACATTTCTAGTGTTTGAACAGATAATTACCTCAATTATTTATATGAAAGTAACTTCTATGCACTTATAGTCCTTCTTAATATAAAAGTAGACCTTTTTATGGAAGAACGGGCTATTAAAAGTATGTATATGTGAAATGAGAAAATAAGGGAAGGTTTTTTTGTGTATATATCAAAAAAGCATTTACTGAAGGTGTGTCTCTGTGTATTTACTATCCAACAAATGGCCAATTTTCTTCATTTTTTTGCTTATCAAAACCATTGAGCACTGTTAATTTTCAAAGCAAAGGCTGCGAAATTAAGAAGTAGAGATACGGAGATAGGGCAGTGGAAAAATATAAAGTGATTAAAAAACATAGTTCTAACTAGAGTTGTTCAAATAAAAAAAAATTAAAAAACCCAATTAGAAACAAAAGTCATAGAAAATGTGAACATATTGTGTTCCTTAAATAACCAGATGTTCTTTCCTTCCTGAAGGCAGCCAGGGCTAGGAATAAAAGGTTTAAAACTATTGTTTTAAGTTAACTGTGATTTTTGCAAATCTGTTTTCACCCTTTAGCAAATAAAATTCTAATACAGCAACATAAGCAAAGTAATTTTCATCTTTGGGTGTTCTTATTTGTATGTTGTTCTGTGTTGAAGTGTTAACCTTATCACAATGACTTATTAGAAAACTAAAGCACTACATAGAATATTACAGTTTTACTGCATACTAAGAACCTGACAACCATCCTTTGTCTGAAAGCTTACTGTATTTATTCTTAATATTTTTGTAAAATAAGTTTGCTTTCAGATATTTTAACGTGGTGAGTTATCCTATTCATTGAGCAAGCTAGTTAGGAGTTTAATTCAGTGGAGACACCTTTTATCATGAGCCAATGATTTGAAAAAAGAGAAAAGAAAGTGGTTGTGCTTTATTGATGAGAATTAATTTGTTAGTTATGCTAATAATATTCTAGTTACTGCTGCTGATATTTTCTCAACATTGTATTTTAAGCTATTTGCTGACATTGAAAGTGGCCGTATAATAATATTAAATTCTAACTAAATCCGTGATGAAGCATACATGACATTTCAAAGAAGTCATATTAGTTTGTCATGACTGAAATTACAGGTACTGCCAGAAAACTTAAGCAATAATACATGGTCATGATCACTCGTATAACGATTAGTCGGAGAAATCTGCATTCCAACTTTTAACACTTTTCACGATCTGAGCAATAAGTGACAAGGGGAAAACACATTACTGAAATTTTGAACTGAACTCTTTGTACATTTATTTTCAGCTGAATTTTCTTCTTAAGTAGCTGCCACCGTCTCAGAGTTTTCTCCAAGCTAGTTTCATGTGCCTGAAAGGCTGTTGAGTTTCACTTTCTTCTTCTTCAGATAAATTCTTTTCTATACACTCATTAACTGAGGTGCCGCTGCAGAGCTGCAACTGTCCTTTGAAAGCTGCCGTTATGTCAGTATTGTTTGTTTTGCTGTTTGTGGCAGGAGGAAAGCAGGTTTGGGGTTGTTTTCTCTGTTTGTTAGCATTGTGTGTGCAATCTGGCATTAATTACCTCTCTTTAATGACCAGATTGCAGCCAATCAGAAGTTGGGATCTGGCAGTGTTTGGGCATTAGCAGCTCATTAATTTGTACCTACACACATTGAGTGGGGTGCGCGCAGAGCCCATTTTGTTAGAGGGGTACCAACAAGGGGGGGGGGCCCTGAACAAACGGTTGCTTTTTGCTTTTTTTTTTCCGATCATGAAGAATGTGACTGATTTTTCAGAAGATTTGCAATTATACATTAGGGATTTTGGTGTATGAAAAGTAAGTGTCAGAAATCTGGGATAATGGATATCCCAATGCAGTATGAGCTGGCGGTACAAGGTCACCTACGCTTTAAAGGAGAGTTGCCTTGACAGGAGATGTGACTGATAAAGGAAACATGGTTTTCCAGAAAAGCTAAGTACATGTCTCTTCGTCCGGAAGGAAAGGAATTAGAAGAACAAAAAATAAATGCATTTAGTTTCAGTGATTCACAGAGAACTTCTATTTGCCTTGATTTCTGAAAGATTAAAATCTTGGATGTTTAATGCAACATAGATAGACTTTTATGAACAAAAATGTGTCAGGATCTTCAAATTGACCTCTGGTTTTATAACTGCATTCAATTCCTTGTAGTGAACCCAAGCATTTTGATGGTCTAACTTCCCCATTCGCAAGTACAATATGGTTAGATGTAATCTAAACACCTCACTTTGAATAAATTGATGTTTTTTCTGTAACCGCATGCTAAGCTTTTTAATGTGGGCCTATACAACTAAGAATTTCATATATTATACATGTAAAAGCCATGATATTAACTTGTTCTTTATGTTCATGTTCTTAAAATCAGAAACTTTTGCTTTCCATGGAGATAGGCCATGCTTTGTTTTAAGAATTACTGTTCTAAATATTCAGTTATTGTATTTCATTAATAGAATAAGGTATGACAGGCAGCTATGAGTTTAATGATAAATTACTTGGAATAACCATGTTGCCATAGTACCACATAAAAATAGTAAGTGTACCATGAATTAAAAATCCTCTTTGTTTTTCTACATTTGTTTCAAAAACTTCATTCCCAGTGCATCTATGCATTTTAAAATATAAAAAGGCTATGCAGTCAGTGCTCGTGGTACAATAACTTTCTCATCTCTCCCAAAGTTCATTGCAATTTCCCCTGATATGTTAACCATTTAATCGACCCACCATAAAGTAGTCATCTTCTTCAAAGTATCCTGTATGTCACAAGTAAAATCTTGGCAAGTGGTCGGTTAGTCATCTAGTCAAGACTTCTCGAATGAAAAATCTTTCAAAGTCCTTCTCATTCCTTGGTATCATAAGTAACACAGTAGTCATCACTCGAAGGAGAGAGCTGATCTCTTAGATTGCCAACCACGATGCAGTTTCCAGGATTGTTCTGGCTTTAGTGTTGTACGCACAGGCTGGTTATTTGGTTAAGAACCCACAAGTATTGTATCAATGCAAGTTAAGCAGCCATTACATTTAAATTAATAGGAAAATGATGCAAAATAATACAGAATAAAGCAAAGCTTCCTGAACAGTGACACCTCTCATAGTAAAGACAAAGCTGTGCCGCAGGTAAGACAGTGCAGAAACAAAGGACTTGTCCCAGTTCTGCGTAGGGCCGAGTGAGATGGTGCTGCAGTCCGCTCCTGGGAGTGAGAGCAGACCCCAGCAAGGAGGGCAAGTTGACTTCGTTGTTCTCATTGCTGGTCTTGTGTGACCCAGCAGGAGAGCTGCTGGCCTTGAGGGCGGTGAGGAGTTGGTGGCGTGGCTGGTGATTTCTGGGTGGGTGGAGAGGTGCAGAATCTTTCAGAGGAGACAGCTAAAGGCAAGTTAGGAACCATTCTTTCTACTTTCAACTAATATTAAAACAAGTATATAATAGTGTTGTATAGAACAGCAAGTAACATATGCATTATTCAATAAATAGTCAAGGCAACTACTGGTCAGTCAACTGGACTAAGAATTGCAAACACAAGAGAAAAAAAAGTGTTTGCATTTTTAATCTTCTCTGCAGATTTCATAATTATGTCTTTTGTCGAGGTGTCTTCTGTATTTATCAAGAAGAGAAGGCATGAGATGCAGCAACATCATGTTCAGGCCAGAGGGGCGATTGGGGAAAATTTAGAAATAGGGAAGGAATTATTCTCCTGTGCTGATCAGCATTCCCATTAATACTGACTAGGTATTCATAAGCTCTGTCATGTTAAGGGCAAGTACTTTCGAGAGGCAAGATGGAAGAGAAAGTTATTATTGGAAGCCAAAACTTTAAACTGTGCTTTCTCTTTGAACAAGTTGATATCCTTAGTAGCAAAGTAAAAGCAATTCTGATTGTACTAGATGCTAAAGCAAGAAGCTGAAGCACTTTAAGCTCTTAATTACTTAGCTACCAATAAAACTTATTGCTTGTGGATTTCTTGGGGCTGTTTCTTTCAAATGATTGGTTTGCTTCTGTTTAAAAAGTCATCTAAAGCTACTGACCCTCTCCTAAAGAGTAATGATGTTGTTTATAAAATTACACTAATAAAATGTATTTAACAGTGTTAGAGTGAGGTGATTATGGTTCTTCTTGTGTGCAGCCTGACAATTCAATTAATCACTTCTAGTTTGCAAGGTAGTTCATCAAAAGAAAGCACTTAAAACACTTAAAGCACTTTGATTCTACCTAATCAAAAGTTCTCCGTATCATAATTTATTTATTTGACTAAAATTTGCAAAACACAAACTGTGAGTTATATAAAAATAGATTCATAACTTTTCAATAATGTATGAAAGATTAGCTACTGAATCATATCCAATCTATTATGATGGAATTTAAGTTCAGTCTCTTCTGATAAAAATGTAGATATACTGCTGGTGTATTGACATATTTTATAGTAAATATTAATGTATTAATTGTTGTATACAAAGCTATTTGAGTACATTTGTATTGAGGAACGCTTCTCTGAAAGAGCAATATACTTTCAAGATAGAAGTGGGAATGGTACATTTTATCCTTTGCTATAACTTTTTATGGAAAATTAGGTTTGGAGATGTGAGGTAGGACTCTTTGTCCTTTATCTTTTTAAGGAGCAGTAGTGTTCAAAATGGCTCTGCAGTATCCTCATTATTGGAGTCCCAAAATGAAAGGAGTTGCTTGTCCTGCAGCACCAGGACCTTAGCTTCTCTCTGTGTTTTAGAGGAAGAGACTTGGACATCATATTCCTTTTGCTACGGTGTGTGCATGGGGCTCTTTGAAAGAGCCTTTTTCACTCCTCTAGGGACCTTTTTCAAGTATTTTACGTAGCTCATTGCACGCTGAACATAAATTAATCTGTTTTTTTTCCACGTAACAGAAATAACCAAATAACACCTTAAAATGTTCTTTTTTTTTCTCTGATATGTGAGATTTGTGTACAGGCACGTACCTGGAGAAGATATAATGCTGTAAGTGTGGTTATAAGGGTTTTATCAGTGTAAGCTTCGGATAACTGCGTTACTTACAAAGCCATCAGTGAGTTATGCAGGTTGTCCAAAACGAGTGCCAATAAAACCATAATGTGGTAGCTTTTCTGTACATAAAGATGTCATATTTTAAATCTCATAATTTGGAGCATTCCAGGGTTTAAAGCGAGGCTTGCTGTGTGTTCCCTTCAAAAGCCTGGATCTTTCCTCCACAATGTTGTAAAACTCCTGTTCCTAACCGTGCGGGGCTGCAAGATGCCAGAGCATAAATCTGTCACGGGGTAGGGCTGAACACTGTCAGATTTATACCTCCCTATTTAGTTAATTTACTTCTTAAAACCAAGGGTTCAGCTGAAAAATAGGTGACTAAATTAAGAGGCAGATTTAAAAGGTACTTAAGCAATTCCATTGATGCAAGATGGGGATTTTACACAGGTTATGAACTTGAACGTTGGCAGGTCGGAGTCTTTTTGTCTGGAATATCAATAAAAGCTGATTTGGTAGGATTTGATCTACCTGTTAAAATGCAATACGCTGTAAAACTATAAATGAAAAAAATAAAAAAGGCTTTCCAATTGGTTAGGACAAGAAGCCAAAATATACAACTAGAAATTTCTTTCAGTCAAGTCACTGAAGCATTTTTAAATCTCACTTGTCATTTTTTTCAGTTCTTCATCTCTTGTCA
The DNA here is from genome assembly GCA_013401315.1 of Balaeniceps rex. Taxonomy (NCBI): domain Eukaryota; kingdom Metazoa; phylum Chordata; class Aves; order Pelecaniformes; family Balaenicipitidae; genus Balaeniceps; species Balaeniceps rex. The sequence goes on along the minus strand of VYZW01018336.1, from coordinate 140,984 downwards.
TAGAATGCCCATGTGAGAGAAGGCATGTGTGTATGAAGTTAAAAACAGACCATAACGCACAGTATTTAAAATATCTTCCTGGTATCTGAAATTTCTAGTTGCCAGGGGAATGGAGGGTTGTCACGTAACAAAACTGGAGATAATTTATTTCAGCTTGATCGGAGTTCAGGGGTTTCTTCTTGCCTTGACCCAATTAACTGAATTTTCTTTCCTCTTCAGTTCTTTCTGGGAATTTTGTTGTTTAGGAAAAAAAAAAAAGCACTCCCTCATTTTCTTTAGAAACAATTAAATATGGTAATTCTTCATGCTGTTATTGCGTTGTAAATAACGAGTTCTGCGATTGAGACCCACAGCATCTTTCTGAAAAAATGTAAACAGGAAGCATTATTCCCAGTTTGAGGATTATGGTGTTCCTTTGCCAACACCAGTATTAGTGCACAGATCTCCTGACTCCTGTGATTAAAGGAAGTTCTTTATTAGTTCTGTGCAAGAGTCTCTTCATGTTGTGCTACTTTCATACATACGGTTGATAGATGCAGACTATCAACCTGTGTTTTGGATAATATTTTGCTATTAGCCATGAAGCACTTCAAAATTGGCAATAGCACGTTACGTCCTCTAATGTCTCACTGATTTTTTTTTTCTTTTTAGTAAGCATTTAACTCAGTGGTTCGTAGGTGGATGGAATACCTTTTGTGCTCCAGCAGGTTGCTTGTTCTGCAGAAGGTATAACTAGGGAGGAGGAAAATTAGAAGGTGAAAGGAAAGTTTTGTTTGGGGAATGGTGTTTGCTTTGGGGGCTCTAGAGTTTGCGGTGGGTTGCTTGTTTAGTATACAAAATATTTTGGCATGTTTATGTAATGTTAAGCCATTGCTTATACTGTATAAGTCCAGTCATAGAGTGGAGACAGCTGCTTGGATACCTGACAAAAGAATAAAAAGAGGAAAGTTGAAATTCCCTGTGCAGCTAGGCTATTAGGTAATCATTAGTATACACTTCATATTAATTATTAGTGCCTAGTAGAAAAACTGCTGCTGAACTGAACAAACTGTGTTACTTATCCTCATCTCAGCTGCTATATTTCAGCTCTGTTCCCAGTCCAAATTTTTGCCATGTTTGTATCATCTTTACTGAAGAAAGAAGCATAGGTGAGCTAGAAGGAAAAGGTAAACCTTTGCTGACCTCCCAGTCATTACTGAATATAGGGTCATGTGCTCCTCCAACTTTCATTAGAAACAAATGAAAGGAAAAAAAATAGCATTTTAATACAAAAATGTTTTAGGCTGTATGAGAATTATGAAAAAATCCAATATTGCCCTGTCAGCTGAAGAGAGGAAAAAGGAGCAATCTGGCTCCTTAAAAATATTCAAATAAAAAGAACAACACTGCATCATTATCTTTCTCTTTTTTTATATATGTTTAGTTCAGTCTGTTCTTTGGTTTAGGCTTAAAATATTATTAGTTTAGGAAAAAAGTTATATGTTTGGCAGCATTTGTTTAATATATTGGAAAAAACTAGTTTTAAAAACTCCCATTTGGCACTAGTGAGATGATTATTTTGGTGAGCCTATTGCTGCCTGTACGTATAATCCACTGCTGCTCTTTTGTTTGTTTTTTCTCTGTTGCATTTAGGTTATCTCGTTTCAGATACAATCTATTAAGTGGAGTATTGTTCAGTAGCTGAGGTTTTTCCCACCTGTCTACCCTAAAACACCTGCAACATATGTTTGTGTAACCCTGCAATGCTTTGTGGTTTGGGCCCTGAGAAATTCCCCCAGAGCTTTTTGCTTATAAACAGCTGAGCAATTCATTTCTCTAATGACGAGTGCTTTTCCTTTGGCATTGAGGCAATAGCATGTTCACTAAAATAAGTCTCATTTTTCATCAGACATATTGAAAATCTTTTTTCATTGTTGTCTCTTATTCTGAACCTTCAGATTTTGCACATGATTGTATTTGAACTTTTTTCTGTTAATAATACTAGAGAGGGGAAAGGAAGTACCTCGACAAAGAAGAAAAGAAGAGTGTTGTAGAGATTCCTCCGCTTGCACCTGCATGTAAACTTTTACAAATAATGTGTATTCAGGTGGCGAAGCGTTACAGTGCAGCAGTAACCTGGTTTTCCTGGTATGTTGTAGAACAGTCTGCCTGGGACTTCTGTCACACACGAGCATGCTTTGCTGTATCATATCAACTCCGTGGGTAATGTGACGCGATTGTCTCCAGAGGCCAGGGAGGAAAAGGGTTATACTAGGGAATTTGAGCATATGGAGCATGATCCTTAGCTGGTGGGAATTGCTTTTCAGTGGTTTATGCAAGCTCAGGGAATTCCTGCTGCGTTCGGTGTGATTCTGACCGCGGCCTCAGCCCCCCGCCTAGGAAAAGGGCAGGCGTGGGTATAACTTAACTCAGCCCCATGTCCCTGCAGGAGAATAAAGCCAAATAGAAAGTCCCCAAGAACCTCCTGCCAGCCGTGGGATTTGGAGTGAGTCAGTCTGGTGGTGGCTAGGAATAGAAGCATGGAGGACAAGGGTTAGGACTTCAGCAGGCAAATGGCAGGGGGGCATCTTTTAGGCAAGGAAGGACTCAGAGGCAGGAATACCCCAGAGATAACTGAAACATTTTAAGGCCTCTCTTCCCTTTGGGCTGTGCCTAATATATTTTGAAGAGACCAAGTCCAAAATCACATCAATTTCTGTGTGTGCTTCTATATCTGAATTTCGTACATTGTCCTTTTAAAAGCATAAATTGGGCATTTTCTACCCTTTGAAACTAAGCTCACTCTAGCTAGAAATTAAGATTAGAAGAATTATAAAACCAGCAGACTGCTCCTACAAAACGGGTGTGGGGAAGAGGGATTTCTGGTATTGGCACAGGCAGCTTTTCTCTCTGATTTCTGCGCTCTCTTTCCTTAGAAGGGGAAAAACATAAATGTGTTAATCTGTATAATGCCCTTACACAATTTCTTCGGGGGATTCAACAGACTACTAATTTGAAGGGTTGATTTCACTGTCATTTTAACATTACCCTTTTAGGAAAAAAGATTTTATCTGAGATAGTAGTCAAAATACTTACATAAATTGAAAAAGAAAAGGAAAAACTTTACTTGCTTAAGTAATTAAAAATACAAATAGGATCATTCTAAATTGCAATGTGTAGGAAAAAAATGTGGTTACTGTGAATATTTTAAACTACAGAGCTATGTTTTGCTGTAAATAAATGTGTTTAGTCCTCAGTCCTAATACATGGAATATAGTATAGGAGGGACAGCTGAAATTGTATGCTTAGAGAGGGGAATTAGTTTAACCATTCATAAGGAAGTGACATTGTAATTGTGTAGGTTTTCCTGTCTGCTTCTTATATTTAACTTACTGAAATGGTTAAAAAGAATATGAAATCTAAAAGACAACCACAATGACATAAAGATCATAATCTTCATAAAACCATATTTTTTGCTGTCTGAATTTCAGTTTTCAGAAGTATTTAAAATTTCTGTGGTGATACTTCACAGATACTTGTCTGCTAACATATATGTCAGGGTGGGTTTTTTTAAATAATTACATTTTCAAAAAGGTTATCTCTGTAGTGTTACAAAAGGAGTTGCAGCAGTAACCCTTGGTATTTACTGTCTTGCATTTCTAGTGTTTCTTCAACAGCATTTTTTCTGAGGGTTTTTTTTTCACTGCATGTAATAGTACTTTAAACGGCTTCTGCCTTTGATACCTTTAAACCTCATAGGAATTTAAATAGGCCCCTGTGAAAGTAATGCTTGAGCCTCATTCATATGTTCGAGCTAGATCATTATTCCTATTAATGGCTTTAAGTGCTTAGATAGTAGATCAGCCTTTCGTGTCTTGAATTGCTTTGTCATTTCTGCATAAATATGTTTCAAGATACTGTTCCACATGATCTTTTCCTCTTTTTTTATTCAGAAGCAATGTTTAATAATTTTTTTTTTATTTATTGGGTGGTGGAAAAGAAATGTCAATGTTTTTGCCAAGTTTAAAATATATACTGAGTTATTGGAAACAAATTGCAAAACTGGCTAGCATCTGGTAATGTGAATTTTTCAAAGGGCTGTCTTATGACTTAGAAGTGTTCATTATTTTAACCGTGTCCTACTCTTCCACCTTGTTGAAATGGTCATCAAGACATGTAAAGAAAAAAGTTATTTAATTCATGGGAGGAAAGTTACACTGTTTCATTACTCGCATAGTAGTCGTGGAACCATCAGTTATCCTCATCACGTCAGTTTGGATTTGATTATCATAGAAATGCATTGAATTACCAAACTAGAGCAATAGTAACTAAAGCTGATTCATTGTTATTGCTGTCAGTTGATGAGGACTGACTTACAAGCCATATGAATGGGTAGAGTTATGCAAATATTGTTTTTGTAACAGGAGAAGAAAAATGTAGAGCGGCCATTACAATGTGGGTGGTAGGATAGATGAGGATTTTTTTAATGCTTCTCTAATAGCTTTTAGTTTTTTCATTTTTTAATGAACATTGCAAACAGGATATATTTTTTAAATGTTTCATGTGTTTCCAAAGAAAGAAAATGAGACATTTCATACAAGATTAAGTCTGACTCCAGGAAACGATCTGGAAATTCCCAACCTTAAATTTGACCCCAGAAATCATCCTGGCCTTTGATATCTACCACCTCTTTAAATCTTCTTCTCTCCTTTTGTGCACATGGAATATTTTGGTCTTTAAAATGCAGCTCCTATATCCTCCTCCAAAAATAAGGTTTCCAAGGAAGGAGGTTTATCTGCAGTTATGTGGAAAATGAGAGGATAAGACTATGGGTACTCCAGTCCGTAATGAAATCTGGAGGGCAAAAATACAACATGTGAAACTGAAACAGCTGAAGACTGACCCTGTCAGAAATATAATGCACTCTCACCTGTGAACGACTATTTCAAAAAGGTCATTGCGTAGTTCCTTAAAACTATATTTATGACTAGCAGGACTTAAGAAGACAGATCAGAATATAAGGCAACAGCCTATGAATGAATAAACCTTTAAAGCAAATACTTGGAAAGTATTTAGATCTGTTTTATACAATATAAATATTGTATAAAATATTCTGATCATTGTGCAGAAATTTACCATTGTCTACACTTAATCAATGTTCGGTGGATTATGAGATCGGAAAAGGACAATTTCAGAACTACTGTAGGCAGCGAGCTTCAGTGAGATAGTTTCATTGTGGCAGAGGTGGACACTAACAAGTGGCTTCTGGTTTCAATAGTAATTATATACATTTTATTATAGGAGAACAGTTCTTTATGAGTGGCCTCTGTTGAAATTTGNTGAACTAAAGAAAGGAATCAGATTGGTATCTGAACTTGTTCAAGAATTATTGATTTAATTAGAAATGTTACCACTACAGCCAACAGCCTCATTGCTGTGTGGAAGAAAACTAATGTCTGTGAGCATGGAGTGGACTTACTGGTAATACTTGCTATTATTTTAAGGGTAACACTTGGTATTATTTTAAGTATTTTAAGACTTCGCTTTTATGTAACTGGCACTACTGCCTTGAGAAACCAAGATCCTGGGAAAAGAAATTGTTCTTTAAATTTCTAAATTTCTGATCTTCATTAATGAGCATACTTTTTGTCTCTGCTTTAAATCCCTCAGAAAATTCCAATAAGGTAGTCTTTTTAAAATATATATATTATTTCCTTTTTTTTTTTTGGTAGAGAAATCCAAGACCCGTGACTCATCAATTCCAACAAAATTTAGATTATTACAAAGCACGTGGAGCAGACTTGATGAACAAAACCCGGTAAGCTATTTCTGAATATGTGTTCACTGAACTAAGACCTTACATAAACAAAATGTTTTGTAAGTCACTTTTATCCCAAACAGGAATTCCAGAAGCAGTATTAGAAGCACATGTGTTTATTTAATGATGTTTATTTTGAATCTTTACCTTGCCTATTATTATGTGAAAAATGAAAGTTTTACAGATAATGTTGCAGGTAGCTCGCCAGCATTTTTTTAAGGCTAAGGGCATTCATACGCAATGACGTGTATACTAAAAGCAGTGGGTAAAATGTTGCCAACATGAGTTCTGTAGCTGTACTACTTCCGATAACGCATCTTATCGCAATCTGGAGTATCCATGTACCAGAAACCGTGTAAGTTAAATTGAATTAATGTAAATCCAGTTTGAAGCAATTTTTACTAACCCTTTTTGCAGCATTCCTCCCTTGTTTTAGAAATGGTTTGTATCAATACCGCAAGTCAGCACAAGACGCAATGCCTTGCTTCAATTTATACTGTCACAGGCAGTTTCTTGGATTGCACATGGCCTCAGCCATATACTGTGCCTGCTGATTCATAGCAACTTGCTGGCTTTTAGACCTTTGCACCTCTGTCAAATTCTGTTTAAATCAGTTACATTAAAAGCTAGCTAAAATTAAAATAGAGTGGATTAAAAAGCTCTTAAAAATGGAGAAAGGAGCAGAAATTAAAGCTGAGTAGAGTGACTGCAAAAGCATCTTGGGTTTTTCTAAAAACAGGCTTTAAAGTTGGGGAAGAGTGTCAAAAATTACTGCATTCTATTGCATTTTCTTTATGTTTTTACTTATTTATTCATTTAAAAAAGGGTCTCAAGAGTTGCCTAGACTTGCAAAATAAGTTACTTGAAAATTCCTAAAGAAACATGTGAAGGATTTTGAAAAAATAAATAAATCATAAAGTCCAAACACGAATGACACCTGTTGGAAGCCTAAATTCTAAGGAAACAAATGTCTGTTGAATATATGTAGGAATATAAATTCATTACATACATATATACAGGATACACACCAAAAGAGAGGAGAAATTGTTTAGAATAGTTCAGATAGAGGAATAACTGGGATAAATTTATCTCAACACAGGAACATTTAGAGTAGGTCAGATGTGGTAAATCTGTTTAAGATTGGACTAAAGAGAGAACTGGAAGCTGTAACATTAGGAAATGTTTCTACAGTGAGCAGAGAGATGGATTAGATGAGCTACCAGGTCTTTTTCATCTTTAATTCCACAGGCTCAATGATATATTTAAAATATCTTGGCAAATCTCTAATATATATTGCTTGGTTTATGACATATAAAACTTCTTAATCCATCATATTCATATATTTGTCTCCCATCTCTCATAATGGCTACTTACTGAAGAGAGAAATGCCTTTGAATAAGGCTTGCTTAAAACAAAACATTTTCATCTTAGCAGAAAACTGCAGAGATTGAATCATCTTCCTACTGCTAGTTTAAAAATATACCATTCACAGTCAAGGTCAACGATGCTTATTGTGATGAAACAAAATTGTTTGCTTTATAGATGGAATTCACGTCTCCTTGATACTCATATTTTTAAACTGATGCCTTACTTTTAACTGCATCTGCTGATAGCTCTACAACATAATCAATCAGCATTTTTCTTATAATTGTTGTGCACGTCTGGTACAATTAGATGGCTAAAATGTAGACACTGATCCATGTTTAATGGCTGTAATCATCCTTTGCATTAATATATCAGACATTTAAATGGTAAGAAATAGATACATTGTTCTTACTTTGCTGAACTTCAGCTCAGTTTTAACGTACCTCCTCCAGAGATCTAGCACCTCGCTATTGTTCATTTTCAGAAGCTGTGCTGTGGTTCAGAGAAATTGCACAATAAATTTTACTTCAGAATACTTTTATTAAGACCACCTCTTGACAAGAAATTTAGACAGCGTCATTATTTATTTTTCGTGTATGTGTATGTGTTCTGAGCTGATCATTAGCAGTGTCAGTTCATAGCAGAGCCAAATCACACATAGGTATGAGGAGCTGCGATAACTATCCTTTCTAGTTCTCAAATAATTATAAAACATTATTGCACATTATTGTTGAAAGCATTTTTTAAAATCATATTTCGGAGATAACGGCTTAGAGAAGATTTTTGGTGTTTAGTGTGCCTGTAAAGTGAAGTTTCTCAAAAAGTCTCTTTCCAACCATCTGAAAAATGTAAATAAACTAACTCCTCCTGGTTTACATATATGTCAAAGCAGCAAATTAAACAGTGTAGAAGGAAAACTGGTACTTTTTATTAAGCAAAATACAGCTGAAAAAAAGAAACAAGAAAGAAGCAAGCTGGTGGACACAAATACACAAGCCTCTGTATAAGCTTTGTCTCCTGCATCTGTGGACCATCATGATTCCAATGATGCTGTTAGCTCCAAGCATCCAGTGGCTTTGTTGCTTGCGTAGCCTGTCAGAGAAAAAGATTTACTTCCAGTAAATATCATTTTTTGTGCAAAGTCAAGGGTTTTTTTACTGATTGTCAAGGCTCTAGACCTAGAGACAGCACAAGCCTAGGACTCAATGTGCAAGCTGTTATCTTCTTTCTAAGGTGATGTTTCAGGTGAGTGAGTATCCCAGTCTTCACCCCAGTAATACTACCCCAGTCTTGGTGATTAGTTTCAGTAGAGGGAAAAAAATATGCCAAATATACTAAAGTTTGGATTCTGAATCTCAACCAAGTTATTACTGGTATGACCCCCAAAGTCAGTGGTGTAATTAGACTCATTGCAAACTGTTGATAACTGATTGGTATCTGCTAAGCCAGCATTTGGCATTTCTCTTCCACCTTCAAAGCTACAATCTTTGTTTTCTTTCTGGAACGGAGAAGACATTAAACAAAAGGCCCTGTGCTGACTCTTCTGATGCTACATATGTGTGATGCAATAGAAAAAAATCCCTTTTTTCCCCTTAAATGTCTCTGCAATACCTTTGGGAACTGATTAATAACTGAATCTGCTAGGTAGTAGCAGAGTAAAAATTAATAGTAATAAACATTTTGCCATGTCCTCTTCTTTAAAATCATTAGGACCTATTCAGTTTGCTTTTGAAACCATTTGGGACTCCTGCAAGAGTATTTTATAGTTCTGAAGATGCTCTCTTTGTAGTGACTTTGTCAGTCATTCTCAGGTGGCTACAGAGAGACTTTTTGTCATATTGGCAGTAGTCAATAAAATGGGGAGACACAGAAACATCCTCTAATCGCTATTCAGTAACCATTCCTTTCCAGCTTCCATAAATTGGGAAGCAGCACTTTGTCCCAGTCTCTGTGCTGCTGTTCCTCAAAAAAAATGCTACGTGCTGTCTTTCTTCATCACCAGGATATGGCAGAAGGGACCCATACAGCTTGGGGCTGTATCTCGTGAGCGTGCAGGCTCACATACTTTCTTCTGCTTTCTCTCATTTTAACTGTATCTATTCTGAGTCTAAACAACTCAGCTGGATATGTTCTATGCGTGTGTGCGCACTGTTATATTGTGTATTCTAATAAAAACATATCTGGAGACAAATAGGGGAATGATATGAGAAGCAAAATCAAAATTACTTTTCCAGGTGCCTGCACAAATTACAAGTCACTTGTATTAATTCATTTGTAATTTATTTTTATTTAAACTTCCCCAAAACATTGAAAAACTATTTTTCCCCAGTACAATGATTGTATTGTTTTTAATTACACGTATTTCTTCAAATTTTTTAAAGACAGCTATTTATATCACTGAAGTACAGATCAGTAAAATAAAATCTCAGGAATGGAAAGGTCTCTGTGATTGTGATATATTTCTGTGAAGGGTATTTCAAGCATTAATTGTATAAAACAGGAAAATATTGCATGAACAAATAGGAATTGCTTTGCTGATCCCTGTGTTATGTGAACACTTCTACTGGGAATTAGAAGCTTCTTTGCCTCTTTATTTTAGACAGATTAAATGGTTCGACAATTTCCTCGTTCTTAATCTTGCATATAACTGAAGTGAATTAAATAGCCACTATAGTTAAAAATAAAAAGTAACAATGATAAGGGTCATGATCCAGTATATGTGTTATATCCTGAAGCCATTCTTCAGCCAAAATCACTTTTGAAATCAGGATTCCTGTTAAAAAGCGCTTGGCTTGAAATGGCTGGGCTGGGCAGAAGGTGAAGTAAAAGCAAGAGACATCTAGCTCTGCCAACCTAAAAATACTGTCTAGTGTTAGTTTTGCTTGTTGAAAGAAATGTTTGGGTTTGAGTTATTTTAAACATTTAAGAGAATTTAATCTGGCAGAGGTAAACATTAAAGCAGTCTTTGAATAAGAAGTGCAACAAATCAGTTTTATGAAGTTTTCAATGCTTTAGAGCCTGGATTGCTTTTTGTCACGTTTTCATTTAAAAAGGCAAATTAAGAAAATTGGTACCAACTTGCTTTGTTTGGGGTTAGTCTGCATTTTTCAGGAAGAAAGGGCCAAAAAACTTTGTCCGCTACTGGTTGGGAAAAACTTGCACCACATGCAGTCCCTGTGGTTCCTGTGTATATTCTAGTGCGACTGTGGTAAAACATCCTCTTTGTAATGCTCAGATCTTGGATTTTTTCCCCCATTTTTGAAGAACAATGCATGCATTGCTATGTCTGTCCAAACCATTGGCAAGGATGTGATGATTTCTCCTCTTCCTTTTTTTCAGCGCCAGTGCTAAGGCTGCCCCACTGAACATTAACAAAGTCTCCAACAGCTTACTGAATTTTGGCCGAAAGCTCATTGCTCCAGCTATGGCTTCAGGCGGGGCTGGGGGTGCTCCTGCTGGCGGGAGCAGCTTTCCTCCCCCAGCAATGCCCATCAGAAGTGCAGTGGAAACCCCCCAGCACCACCACCAGCACCAGCACCACCACCAGCAAGCACAGCAGCAGAGGATGATGAAGTCCGAAAGCATGCCAGTTCAGCTGGGCAAAGGTAAAGGTGAAACATGTGACAGTGCCACGACAGAGGGAAGCTTTGTCGTACGTCTTAAGGACCGAAGACAGTCCTTTTATTGATTTTATATCGATGGGTACATATTTGGAGGGAACAGAAAAAAAAAGAATTTTGTTACGCAGGACGTCTATGCTAAATACAACAGCATGTTTGCAATGTAATACAGAGTTAGATGTTACCTCAAGAATGTACAAATACTATAGGAAGTTTTGAACATTTAAAAAAATATTAACCAGTAATTACATCAGACATACCAAAAAACTACATCCTTACCATAAACGTTAGCCAGTTAATTTTTCAGTCTTTTAAATGAAACATATTCTTAACTGTAAGACTAATTTCATATAGTTTTTTTCAGGTTACTGGCACAAATCCTATGCATAACAATAGTGGCTAAATACAAGTGAAGGAAGTTAGATCAATTACAGGGTAATTCTTAATAAATGAAATCTTATTCCCTTTAGAATGTGTGGAGCTTATTTGAGAAGTTATTTAGACAATAACATGTATTCGCCTTTTGTGATGGTCCTCTGCACTTTCTCTGTTTAGAAAATACTACTTCTTTTTCTTGAGTTTTTTTAATATTTCTCAAGGACAGTTTGTTCAAACAACAAAGTCCCAAGCTCAGCTTTGGTAGCTGTTTCCTATACTCTGCCAGGCTCAAGGCGTGTTACTGCTTTTCATCTTCAAACAGCCTATGGCAGTATGTTCTTTGCAAGGAGTAAGTAGAGTGATACTTTATCTGCTGCTTCTAGCAACTCATCCTAGGTAATGGTTATAAATTTGAGGGCTGGTGCTGGTTGCCCTGAACCATTACATAGGATTGCATCATATTTTGCACCAGATTTGAAAGAAGGGAAATAACACTTTGTAGCTGAAGTTGGTGGTGTTTCTCTTTCCTGTGGCACCCATATGGTCCAAAGTTAGTCCTTTCATGATGCACCACATCCCCAGCAGACACTGAGGGAGCAGAATTGAAAGGTACAACTGTTCTCTTGAAGCAGAGGAATACAGGAATTTCTGTAAGGGCCACTGCAGCTGCTTGGAAAAATCCAGATACGCAGCTTCTCTCAGAATCGTAGAATAATCTCAGATATTGCTGCAGCAAGGGTTTTACAGTGCAAATGTGAAACTGAAATGCAATGAAACCTTGATGCAAATCCTGCTCACAACAATGGAAGTAAAATTAGGCATGGAACAAAATTATTTCTACAATTTTGGAGAGACTCTTTTGTTTGCTTTTTTTAAAAAAGTTTTCTATAGTTCCCTTATCACATTATTCTTTTTTTACCTTTTGGGTTGAAAAGTGGTCTTCAAGTGGTTATTTTCTTTCCCTGCTTAATATAAAAAAAGTGTACAATTTGAAGCAACTTCTATAGGTGGAATTGATTGTAGCTTAATCTTGATCTAGCTGATCAAGGACGACCCTGTTTACACTTGTATGTGCCAACTGATATGTTGCATCATCCAGAAACGCACCTGACACTTTCCATACAAGAATCAGAATTAAAAATTGTAGTTATGTTTAGTCATTGTCGTGTACAAGCTGTGCACATATTTCTGTATCAACAGGAATATGGACATTTGGTAAAGTTATCAAGAAATTATGCAAATTTATGATGTAGGGCACGATGCATTTTCATGGTAAGAGGAAATAAAACCTACTGCAACGCTTCGGTACCTGCAGCTTCCTCTCACCCTATTCTGTCTATCCGTATTTGGTACAACAGTTGCAGAAGTAATTTAAAGGCAACAAAATGTAAATATACTTTTTTTTAATCAGTTGAGATGACAGTGAGTTTTGTTTTACATATTAGTGCCATGCTGCTTGTTCCAGACCTGTACAGTTATCAGTATATTGCCTGTAGTTGGATAGAAATTTTAAATGACGCCAGCTAACTACATTTGCAAGTGCCATAATTTATATTTTTAAAGAGAAACCCAAAATGGCAAAGGAAATATAAAGTCTCCTAGAGGCTGCCCAGTGAATTCTCTCTGAAATAAGTTTAAATGTAGGAATAGCTTAGCAAAAAAAAAAAATCCCTATGTGCAATGACACTGTGGCGGAGACAGGCTAAAAAGACCCTTTTGGAGCATGATGCAGATACCTTTGTAAACAACTCAGCACCATTTCCATCACGCCTTAAAAGTGAGAATAAGTCTTTTCAGTTGTGTGCAGAAGGGCAGTATCACCACCTCAAGAAAGTGCTGCACAGCATCTCCAGTGAATGAGGGCACTCCCCACAGCTCTGAGAAGTAGCGGGTACTTCTATCCCAGGCATTAAGATTTAGGATTTAAAATATCTCCATACCCTGAGAAGCTCTCATTCCACTCCTGTTTGTGCTGAACTTTTTACATGCCTTTTTACCTTCTGCACTAGCTTTTTTCAAACTCTGGATTCTGCTCTAGCTTTTGAGTATCTAAAAGCTATTTGGCATGGTTTGTAACTATAAGGCTCCCGAGTTACTGACTAGCTGAGCTGTCACTGGTTGTCTTATGTTCCTGTTCTTCACTGTGTTTTCAGCTCCCCACAACCTTCTGGAGCTTGGTTATTTAGCTAAGATAGTCAGAGGCATGGATTTAGGATTTAGACGTTTGCACTTCCAGTTGATCTAATGCTCACAAATGCTCAGTTGGACAATATAACAGAGCAAAGTGCTGTAAATCTTACAGGCATCAAACCAGTTAAGGAAATTATCCATTTTTCTCATGTTGTGTTAGTCCTTTCAGGTTTTGAATGCTCAAGTAGTGCTGGTAATTTAAATTAATATGTAGAAGGTTATAAATTTGAAGAGATTAAATTAATTGCCTGATCTACTTTTTTATTAAGTGTGAAGAAGCCCTTGGTAACAAAATATCTTGCAGGACTGGCAAAATAATCCTATCCCAGCTTGAACAGCTCTGTTTAGACATAGTTACCACTCAAAAACCAGCAGCAGTGACAGGTGTCATTCATGCTGCCACCTCCAGTGGTAGCTTGTGCTGTACTCTAATGAGGGATGGTTGGTTTACATAATCAATAGTAATTATTTCTCACTCCAAAGCTTTGGTGCTTGCTGAATTTCTTTAAGAAAAAATCCATATAATTTAGGTAATGTAAAAAGAAAAACATCGGACTATTATTTAAAAAAAAAACATAATTGCAAGCCTGTAATTCCAGATGAATCTTCAACATCACAAATCACAGTTAAACAAAGTATCCAGGCACCTAATTGGAAATTCAGTTCCTCCTGATAATATATTAATCCCATTCAGCCTGTCCTCAGCACAGAAGAAGATTGGGTATCATTACTGATTACTTATGCAAGGTAGCCTGCTAATAGAAAAGGGATTAAAATATTCTCTTGATCCTACACAATGAAGGAATTCATTGGCACAAAGGTTAAATTCAAATCTTGAGTTCATTGGATTGTCAGTTGAGTTTGTTGTCTTGAAAGACAAAGATATTGATAACGAAAAAGTCTGGAAAAAAGGCAGAATTGTTGCCCTTTGCGTTCCGCTGGATTCTTGAGTGTTCAGAAACTGGATACTCCTTGATTATCAAATGGCGGTGTGTTGCCAGAAAAAAAGCATTTCTCTTTCACTTCTTCCTTGATAGTGCCAGATACAGTTTTTCTTCTAGGTCCTTTCGTGCTGAAACCCAAAAGGCTTTTGATTCGAATGCCTCCTTATCACAAGGACATGTTAGAGGACCAGTTTGAAGATGAAGTTCTGCCAAAACTGTGATCAGCTATTTAAAGAGTTTCCAGACTACTGTTTGTTTTTATGAGTTTATACTTCTGCGGTATTTGTTGTAACATGAACAGAATTTCCACAGTCACCGAATATGCCATAAAGAAATGATCTCCATATTCAGAATTATTTATGAACCATGTCTAGAAAACGAGTATGCTTTTTCAGAAGGAAAAAGAAGTTGTCCTTACTGATAGCAGAGCTGAATAAAAATTATGGTAATAAAACACTGATTAAAAAATGCTTTTTTTTCCTTTTTAAAAAACATATGAATATACATATTCTTAGGTATTAATGAAATTTTGTTGACAGTGAGAGTATGATGCTCCCAAACTAGCAGAATGACACTGTCAGTATAAAGTACCAGAAACAAAATGGGTTTGATTGTTTGTTTTAGTTTAGATTTTTATATAAATCAGTCTCCTAAAAACACTGCTTTTTCGCACGTCTGAAGGCATTGATTATTAAAACTCCCCATTTGGTTTTGCCTGCTCTTGCACCGCTCTCTTACAACGTCGTTTGGGTTCAAAGCAGGGTCTTCCAGCTAAAAAACCCAAAGTTGCAAGCTCTTTACTTCAGTGAATTGCATTTGTTGGCGAAACCTTCTAACGCTGTTGTTTGTTTACCAGGCGAGGCAGGCGCAGGCAGCGATGCTGCGCTGCTGGGCCCCACGCAGCATCCCCCCGCCCACCCAGGTACGGCTGCTGCGGCCACGGCGGGTCTTTCTGTACCTGCAGCCTTACCCTCCGGCTGCCCAGCCACCCCCGCGGGTTTTTCCATGCGTGGCATCTCCATTCACTGCCATTGTCCATCCACCGAGTGGCACTGTTGTGTAGAGAGAGAAAAGCAGCTTCGCTTCATCACTCCCTGACTGTGCTGTGTGTGGCCCTGCAGTTACATTCGCTGTACGCCGGCATCCGTCTTCGTTAAAAATGTGTCTTTGCCTTGTACCTTGTAGTCCATTTCACACTTTGTCATGTGGGGCGATTCCACCATCAGTGTCTCTTTTAGTTGTGTTACTTCCCTGTTGCTGTATCTGAGGCAGGTGTTTTGAGCTGAATGTCTGCTTTAATGCTCTTGACTGAAAAGGGACTTACCTGCCTCGGCCTGAAATAATAAGCATGTGGATTTGTGTGATGAGATGGTTTGAATAAATTTTAAAAGTGCTGGAAGTCTTTGTTCCAATTTCAGTGTAGGAGAAAAAGGGAAACTAATTTAGCTGAAGTTTAAAAGTTTTATAAAACTCGTATCATTCTTTTTGCAAATTTTAATACTCTGCATCCTGACTATGGCAAATACAAAGTAATAGATGAGCAGATCTGAGTGGTTTTGAATTATAGATCGTGCCTTACTTTTCTTCTTGGTATCTTTGTCCTTGCTCTCCTTATAACCATGAAAGCTATTCTTTTCCTCTGTAGGAGTGAGCCATCAGTTTTGTATGCCCTTTGTGCATGTCTTCTCTGACTTTTCCTGTGTTTTAGTAGAGGCCTCCAAAGTTCATGATTATCTCCCCTACAACTTAGCTCAAACTTAGTCATAAGTCTTCTCCACTCCTCTTATCATCTTTTACTTTACTATAAATCCCTATTATAGATCACATTACATTTAAACTTTCCTTCTTCTTTTCAAGACATTCCATGTCTTCACCCTCTGCCCTGACAGCAATGCCAGTGGGTCAGTCCCTTTTCCCACTACCACATCCGTGCATTTTGCAAGTGGTTTTGAGGCAGAGCATTTGTAACCCTGGGGTCAGCCCCGGTATCGTTGGCAATGGGCAAGTAGTGAGCCAGTTAGAAGCCAGCACATGGAGGTAACGCTGCTCCTTTTCGCCTCAGAAGGGGGTGTATTTTTAGTGCATGAAATCCTGTGCATCATTACTGTGAACTATTTATGCATTTTAGTGTGCACATATGTATTTTTGAGACATCCCACGCAGTAATGTGTTCTGACTACTACTTACGTCAGGGATCCGTAGCTATTTTTCTGTGTGCCTCATAAGCATTTATTTGATTTCCATGCTTGTGGTTTCTTCAGTCTGTTTCATATAGGCTTTAGGACCTTCTGGTATACGCTTAGATAGTCAGAGATTAGATTTCTCTAATCTTCTTTTAAAGAGGCATAACGTGTTTATCTGAGATTGATAGAATGAGCAGAGGAAAATTAAAGTTTTGATTAAGTGATGTTCTCAGGTTGCTGATTAAGCTGCTAAAGAAGAAGGAGACGAGTTTGGTTAGTTACTAACTGTAGTTTATTGCATCACTTCATACATTTTGATTGTACATGGAGGGTAAGAGTTCTGGGTTTGGGGATTTTTTTTCTTTTTTTTTCTGAGGAATTAGAAAATTAGAAACTCTCTCGAATGACCTTCTTGTTGAGCTATTGAGTGAGGAGAACGTGCCACACTGCTTATTAAGAAAAATGCAGAATCAGTGAGACACACGACAGAGAAGATATGAATGGCATTTTGTGTAATCCTCCCGAGAGCCTGAAATCTCTGTGTTGGTGCTACAGTGTTATTTCCAAAGTTACGTGAGGGTTGTTAATGCCTCAGAAATCAGTGTGTACATAATACTTCTGAAAGGCTTCAAAAGCATCATGGTGACTTCAGTTAACTGTTCTTGCAGCAGCTCCACTAAACTTCTGTGCTGGGAAAATGATAGGTGGCTTTTTTGTTACATTAGGGAAAACATGTATGATTGGTGTGACTTGACTTTCAGCTTTCTTATTTACAGTTGTAAAAATGATGACTCCTCTGGAAATTGGAAGAGCCTGTTACAACCCAAGAACTCTGCTTTATGACTTGCAACACACTATAATTATTCATAAGTGCTGTTCTTTCTGTCTTGCTTAATTCTTAATCACATCCTCAAATAATCCATGTCACAGTGCTGTTCACAGGGTTGGAGTCAGAGTAAAAATTTAGTGTCTCCTGATGATAATTTTCTCAGATTTGCTTATTCATGCAGAAGGATCGGGTGCATCCAAAGCTTTCTTCTTACCTGGGTATAAAACATACAGAAATAGTATTTTTATCACTTCTGTTTTACTGCATCTCTATCTTAGTTTCATTACATCTTGTATTGCTTTTATTTTTCATCTTCATTATATCTTATAGTCCATAAGAACCAGATTAGTCAAAGCTCTGGGTGTTATTTGAGCAAATTCCCTTTTAGGACAGTTGTATTGTTCTGTCCACGAAATCCCAGCTATACATATTTCTTGCCTTGTTTGGTTATGCAAATAGTTGCATATTCCATTCCTCTAAACTGTGATCCATCTTTTGAAGTGTAGCTGTTTAGTAAGCAAAGCGGTGGCCATAAGGATAGTTCTCTGTCTTTTCAATTTCCCATTATATTTTGGACTTTTCCTTAGATCTGAAAGACAGAATATAGAAAAAAAAATCCTTACAAATCATTTTTCCATCATTTTACCAAGCTGTATTATTTCATGTGCATGGGTTCCTCAAATATATTTAAAGTGTCCCTCTCTCAATGTTATCTATGAAATTTTACCACATAATCTGCTTATTTGCAGGTGAAGTGGGTTAAGCGCTGTGGAGGAGTATGTGAACAACTTACATTGCTCCTTGTTTAACATTTTTTTTTTTAATCTTGATCCTATGTGGAAGATATCTTCTTATTACTCGGATGAGAAAGACAGCCCATTTAGTATGATTTATACATAATAAAATATTTTTCTATTGTACTTTACTCTGTCCACCAAATAGATTTTTTTATGTTTAGCATTTATATTGGCTGCTCTGGCTTAGCTATGTGCTCTGGCTTAGCTGTGTGCATTTCTTTTATAAATGTCTTATTTGCTAAAATATGTAATTTCATCTGTTCCAAAGCTATTTTTAAGTTTTACCTACTGTAAAACCACACTTCAATGGTAAATTGCCACTATGAAATGCATAAAAAGTCTCCTTCTTACATAAAGGCAACTGTAAGGATAATGGTGTTGCCAAGTGACATGATTTTATCCTAAAATTAGAAATCTTCTAAAAACTTCCTTGTGACTGAATTATTTCTGCTGTTTGCCATGCAGTGTTTTCTCCTTTTCCATTTATAGAATTATTTACAGAATTGGAGATTCATGTTCACCTAATTAATGCGTATCTCATTTCGCTTTAAAATGTGAAGGCAACAGTTAAGTGAGATCTTACAGCTTCCATCTCCTGCACTTTAAGGAAGCTGTTCAGACTAAGTGGTAGGTGATAAGTGACTAGAGGAGGGCTGGGAAGAAACAGAAAAATGCAGCTGAATGAAGTTGGTGGAAAGGGAAGAATATGTAAAGGAAAAAGTTGGAACAAGGAAGTTGCAGAAGCAGAAAAGGCAATGTGGAGGGGTCTGAAGAAGAGGAGGAGGCCGAGGAAGGTCCACAGGAGTATGAGAAGCAGGACATAAAATGTCTGAGGGTCATGGGAGAGAAGAGCAAAATCAGGCAGGAGAGAATGAAGAAGGTGGGCAGCAGTTTATATGCCGATTTTCTTCCAGAAAACGTTGAGAATATTAAACCCAGATCCTTTCTTGGGTTCTCTCCTTTTTGGTCTGTTTTGTCACATGTGATGTTTTATTGTTTGCTAGTTCCATCTCTTTGCATTTAACAGTCTTCTTGCTAAGATGACATTTTAAATAGATCTGTATTTATTCCCTTAAGAAAATGTGAATTGCTGGTTTCATGTGGCTGCGGCTGTGCAATATACGCTGCGTAGGTCAAACACTGCGGAGAACTTGGCTCGGGCTTTGTCTCCACCCAGCAGGTGGCCAAACACGGCACTGCTGACTTCCACACCACTTCGAGGATGGTTACCGTTCTAGATCTTAAATGACTGAATTAAGTTAAGATGTTTCTGTATGAGGAGGTTTTGCTAGTTGTTTGCTTTTGTTTAAAATATTTGATCTCAACAGAACTGGTCTCCTTTTGTATTTAAATCTGAATTTCTTTCTGTGTTTTCTGCAGCCTTTTCTGCCTCTATTTTCTTTCATTTCTTTGTCTTTTAGTTTTATTTCTCTAGAAACCTGTATCATGGGGGAAGACTGCAGTGCATAATGAAGGGGAGACTAACCCATTCCGGAAAAGGAGTTAGTCTTGTATTTTCAGAATTGGTAGGGCCTCCACAATGACAAAACACTAAATACATTGTAAGGTCTGTGCAATAATATGTGCCATATGTGGGAGTAAAAATGGCGTAGAGGGTGGGAGCAGCTCAGAGCAAAGAAGGATGAACCACTGGCATCTGCGAGGGAGGTGGTTTCGAATTTGATCACAACCTTGCAAAGGAGATGAAGCTGCACCTGTGACATCTGAATGATTTAGTTTCAGAGGATCATTCTTGATGTAGTCTTGATGTGATGATGAAAAGCACACCAAAAACAAAGGAAGGGAAGAAGGGAGAACATAAACAGACTAGCCGACAGAATAGCCAACAAAACAGGAAAAGGGAAGAATTCTAGAACTTCGGGTTTACATGCTATTTTACTTTTCAGAATGGAAAATTCTAGGGTTGCATCGTGTCACACTGGGTTGACTTCCTCATAAACCTATCTGAAAGGCTTTTTAAAACTAGCATCTGTCCCAATGCAACATTTTCTTACTGAAAGTTAATGAAAACTGACATATTAATTGGTTTTTCTTCTGGAGCTATTCAAAATAAAATTTTAAGTTAAATATTTCAGAATACTTTGTGTGCCTCAACTGGAACAAATGGTCCTTGTCAAAGACTGCCTGACTGCATACAGTGCCGTGGTGAAACAGCCCAGGCATCTACCCAGATGTCTTCACTAACACAGTGGACAATACTAGATTCTTTTGAAAAGCTGCATGAAATATCAATAAGTAAATATTGAGTAGACTTCATCGAAATTTCTGTTAGGTGGAGATGACCTTAAAATTTGAAGCATGAGGACTTAACATTCTTTCCTGAACTTAGCTTACTTTTTCCTCTTGTAAGTCTAGGTATTGTCATCTAGATATTCAGTGCCCAACTCATTCTTGGAATCTGGCATCTTTTCTTAGCTTTCTTTGCCAAGTTTTATGATTTATTTGTTGAGAGAAAAAGGATTTCCTTTGCAGTGTTGATAACATCAGATTTTTTTTTGTTATGAGATGGTACTTTTGCTCATTATGCCGCACAGGGAAGAGAAGGNTATGTATTATATATATATAGTTTAGCATATGTATACACACACTATATCTAGCGTGTTTATATATATACACACACTAAGATTTTGTATTTTTCTCTCATACAAAAATTAAGTTCCATGTATATCAGAATAGTCTTTCAATCTCACAGCGCATGCTGACACACTTCAACATTTCATTCTGTGTTGAGCTATCTGTGCGTCTCAGTCAATGTCAATTAAGACAAGGAAGTATTTACAGGGAAAAGAAACTGCCTGTTGGTTAATTCTTTTGTTACTTTATACTTGCTTTACAGGCCAAAGTTCAAAAAACATCAGCTCATCCCCAAGCATAGAGAGCTTGTCTGGAGGACGTGAATTTACAGGCTCTCCACCATTGTCTGCATCAAAAAAGGATTCCTTTTTCAGTACAATCTCCCGGTCCCGTTCCCAAAGCAAAACTATGAGCAGAAAAGAATCGGTGAGTTCTTTAACTTTTTAAATTATTTTAATGTCACACTGCATTACTTGTTAGAGCCAATCATTTCTCCTATTCATTAAGCACTTGCACTTGAAAATGTTTCCCTAAGCACACATTAATGGCAACAGCAGAAAATAAGCTATTTCAGCTGTTTCTGTTGAGTAACATCTCCATTATGGCTTCCGTCCCATAATCCTACCTGAAATGAAACTGTGAAAGTGCCTGTTGCCTCTGAGAAAGAGGAGAGAAGTCCTGTAAGTTTATTTTCTTTGTTAGACTTTTGGTGTAATCTTGAAGTTAATAAACAGTTCAGTGGGGAGCACGAATGCTCAGCAGATCCAAACATGTCCATCTGTTGTCCCTGAAATTCCTTAATACATCAGAGGTTTCCCAGTGTCTGTAGCATCTGTAGTCTGCAGTCACAGTTCTATTTCTTGCACAGCCCTGACCTTCCATTTGGCCACAAGAAACTATTATTTAAACAGATTGTTTTCATCCAAGAAAATCAGCTCTTATCATGGGTGTGTTCCAAAGAAATTCTCATCCCATCAAAGGTATTTTAGGAGCGCTACTTCGGTAAACCTCATATGCCATGGAGCAGGAGGATTCTTCTTTATTTTATATACATGTTTCCCATTGCCTTTCTGCTGATTAGTAACCAGCTACGTAGTAGATGGAAAAAGTTGTCTTTTTTGTAAGGTGAGGGCATAGTGGTTTTCTCCATTCCATTTTCACAAATGTATGCTCATATAACTTCCTACTGATTTCAATAAATAGGAATTGTAATAGCAATATTACTGTATTACAGCATTCTTCACGTGTTCAGAGGTAAATAGCGTGCAGAAGTTTAATCAGAACATCTCAGCATTCTCTGCTTTAGACAGCAGAATCTTTGTTAAGTCACATCATGTTTTAAATTTGATATTTAAAATGTTCTAATGAAATGCACAACTTTGTTCAGTTTTTTTTCACTGAAAGAGAGGGTTTAATTCTTGTTCCACATGCTTTAATGTTGCCTAAAGAGAAGCTGTGTTTTGTGGTGAGTCAACAAAAAGCTATAATTTTGGTTTGTGTCCATTTAAGACATATTGAATTGAATTTAAAGCGAAAACAACAACTTAATATCTCTCTGCTTGTCCTCATGAGTTGAAGAAAAATAAATACACCAATACTGAACTTTTCTTTTTATGTGGTTTAACAAGATCTATATCCAGCTTTCGTTTGCAGCTATTGTCCAGGCCAGAACTTGGGTTTTTTGCACTAGTAGAGTTCCTCCTTAGTTCTCTAACTGGAGACATAGAAGGATTTTCCATTATAAT
Source organism: Balaeniceps rex (assembly GCA_013401315.1). Lineage (NCBI taxonomy): Eukaryota > Metazoa > Chordata > Aves > Pelecaniformes > Balaenicipitidae > Balaeniceps > Balaeniceps rex. The sequence continues at coordinate 118,541 of VYZW01018336.1, read as the reverse complement.
ATTCATACTCAATTAGAACCATGAACGATGAACATGTTTTTCAGGTAAATAATTTCCCAAATTTGTCATCTTTTATTAATGTTTTTGTCAAAGATTGTGGACAAAGAAGTACTCATTGGAACAGATTTGTAGTCTTTATGATAATTTTCAGTAGATTGGCAATCATGATAAACTAAGCAGAGCATAAATTTTCAAAAGAATTCTTTGAACTGTGGTATATACTTTATATTGTAGCATTTTATGATTCAACAGCTAGAAAAGGTTTTAGGCTACCAAAATCTATTTCCTTACATTCAGTTTTTGACTGACCTTTAATGGAGGGAAAAGGAATTTGTAGCAGCTCCAAGAGGAAAAGGTTTGTTTAAATCTGTTCTCTGTTGCTCAAGATAATGTTTAGGTTTTGTTTTCCTGTAAAATTCATGATACCTGGTTTTGCATGTAGAGAAGAAAACCCCAGAGAGTTCATCCTGAGGTCCCAAAATAGTTGCATCAGGATACTCCAGTCACATCGTTGCTTCATTTACAGCTGTTGTCTGGGGTAAAAGATGACTTGAAAACATAATGGGTTCACATCTTTGTTTTATTTATAAAACTGAACTGGTCTACATTTTTACATTTGTCCCTAATAATTATACAGATTATGTTGCTAAGTATTGGGGAAATTACCTTTGTTAGAACATGGCCACGCATCAATCACTTTATAAAAAGATGCTTTTAAAATTGTCATTCTTGGTGTAATGGATGAAAGAGAATCCATTTCCCCTTCATCTTTGTACTTCTAATTAATGCCCTTTCTAAGCAAAGCGGAAATGGAATACACACATAAAAATACATCCTTCAACATGGAGTTAAAAAAAGTGATTTTCACAGACCAGAGGGCGTTACTGTAATGCTGTCATGGGATGAACAGGAATATCATCATCACAGGTCACGTCTGGAGTCCTGTGTCCAGTTCTGGGCTCCCCCGTACAAGAGAGACATGGACATGCTGGAGAGAGTCCAGCAAAGGGCCACAAAGGTGATGAAGGGACTGTGGCACCTCTCCTATGAGGAAAGGCTGAGAGAGCTGGGACTGTTCAGCCTGGAGAAGAGATGTCTCAGGGGGATCTCATCAATGTGTATAAATACCTGAAGGGAGGGCGCAAAAACGACAGAGCCAGGAACTGAAACACAGTAAGCTCCATCTGAACATCAGGAAACACTTTTTCACTGCGAGAGTGACTGAGCTCTGGCACAGGTTGCCCAAGGAGGTTGTGGAGTCTCCATCCTTGGAGATACTCAAAAGCCAGGACGTGGTCCTGGGCAGCCTGCTCTAGGTGGCCCTGCCTGAGCAGGGGGTTGGACAAGATGACCTTCAGTGGTCCCTTCCAATCTCAACTATTCTGTGATTGTGACAGGATAAACTGGAATGCGACTTACCTAAATTCTTATTTTCCTAAAGTCAGTCCAACAAGTTGGACTTTCTCTTGGAGAGTTGTGATCAAAACTGATACTTAAGTTGATTCATTGCCTTCAGGAACAGGACATTTCTCATATTAAGGACTTCTTAAGGTAGTAACATTTACATTATATTTAGTCTTCTAGATGTTTTTTTCCTATCTAATGCAAAGATCAATGGAATGACTTTTTTACTGCTGTTGTCAGAAACAGATGTCCTCTGTTTTATTTAGTCAAGGAAGTGAATCTACAGCCTCAGGGCTGAATGCACAATATCAGATCATGTTCTGGCAACCCATGGCATCCTGATGTTTTTCATGTGACTGTTGAGTCGCACTCAGCTGTATGTTAACGTGAGACCCACCAACTGTGTTTGAAAGTCTGTTTTGTGCTCAGCAGTGAGATGGTTCCCTACCTCTTTATACAGTTTATGGCTTTCTGACAGGAATAACTTAGGTTGCAGTTTCTGGAGCTGTCTTCCCATAAACAAGAACAGGAACATTGTAATACATAATGCACTCCAGTGCCCGTTATCTTCTGGCTGGATCAGTCTTGCTGGAATAAAGTCCTAGAAGATTTCCTGTCATAGCCTGCCTACTGCCCTCTCCTTTTCGGCAGAGTTGGGAAATCGGGTGCATTTGTGGTCCGTTTATTTCTCATTATGTTTCATTTATGTCTGCAGCAACCGCTAAGGACAGTCTGCCCCTCTTTTTGGCAAATAGCAAAGCTGCTTAGGCCTTGATTCTGGCAAATACGGTTGGCTGGTCTCAGTTTCTGGCAGAATAGTCTGCAAATTGCTTTCAGCCATAGAGATGTGCCAGAGAAGGGACTTTGAGTTGAACAGTATAAACATTTTAAAAACTTTCCTTAAAAAAACATAGCAGAAAGATGATTTTGACTGAAAAGAAAGTTTTGATTTTGAGAAACTGTATATTTTAATAAGTAAATTTCTACATAAAAGGTTTCAAGTTAAGAAAAATCAAATTATCAATTTGGAAAATATGTTAAAAAATTCCCAAGAGGGAAACATTTCTAAGGAAAATCTGGAGCAGTTTATTTTCTTTACTAAAATAATTTACAAACATGGTCAATCAGAATCCTCATTTCTTAGCAAAAAAATCCTGAACAAAAGTGTCATGCATCATGCTGGTTTTGATTGCACAGACTTTTTAATTAAATCAAATTTGACAACATATGCTGTTGTCCCCACAAGCAGGTAGAAACAACTGTTGCTGTGTGTGATTTACATAGCTAGTCTGACTGATTTGAAGTTAGTTATGAGTACCCCTACAGGTTAGAAAATTAATGTATGCCATTATTTTCAATTAAATAGACATCTGCTCTACTGATTTAGGAACCTGATTTTAAGCATACAAGCTTGACAGTTTTTCTCATGTAGAAGTAGTATACAAAAATCAAAGAGATAATAAAATAAATACTAGACAGCCACACAAAAAAAAACCATGCATGCAAAAAATTCCTTTGAAGAAGAGCATGCATGGTGCACATCTTGGAGACTTTTTATTCCCATATATCTTTTCCCTGACTATTGTTTTTAAAATCTCTTTAAAAGGTTTTAAGCAAAATATTTGTCAGAACATACTTGCCAATGCCAAACATTTATTTGGAAATACAAATGCTATGATGAAATGTCCTTTTTTAATTAAGCATCATAAAATGTGCCCAGAATAAGTTAGCGTCTGTGTACAGCAGCCAGTTGCCTGATCAGTATGTTGGATTTGTTAGGCCTAAAGCTAAAGACATGATGATTGTTCTGAGTGCCATTAAGTTTAACAAACTTCAGTGCTTTAACGTTTAACTGCAGTTAATACTGTAGGGCATTTGTCTTTCTTATTCTGATGTGATAGGCCAGTTCAGACACCTGAAAAATGCAAGTTATTTAGTACTTCGGTGGTTGTCTAATTTTAGGGATAGAAGAAGAGAATATTAAATCTGAGATGCTGCCAGGTCACGTGAACAGAGTTTGTAGAAAAACCTCTGAGATATTTTGGAAGTGTGATTCTTTTCTCAGTTGCCTTCCTCAGGCTCCCACAACATGCTGTAACTCAAATGAAAGAGCTGAAAACAGTACAAGGAAAAATAAGCTGCCTTTTAGAGTTTTTTATTAGAAATACTTGTAAGTTTCATATAATTTAGTAAAACGACAGCTGTATGCATGAGTGGCAGCTTTGAATCCTAATGCTCCTTATCTTTTTTGGAGTGATTCATTTCAGGGAAAAGAAACTGCACTGTGATAAAAACAGGAAGTTAATTGCTTAGAAAAAAAGATGAATAAAAACCCAAGTGGCTCTGCAGTGCTTTTTCTGTCATATTATGAGCAATAAACATGTATACAGAACAGATCTGTGGGGCCATTTGGAAGATTTTAAAAACGTCAGTGTAAACTGTTGTCTTTCTCCAGTACAAGAGATTCAGATACGTGCAGCTGAATTATACTTGCCAGTAACTTCTGCACAGAAGAAAATTAGAATGATATAATTTGAAAGAAGGCAGTAAGAACTTTTAAAATTATTCGGCAGCCCTTTAAACCTATCAGGGAGAATTTAAAAAATGCCAAAATCATGAATGAATGAGACTATCAGCAATGTTTACAAAAGGATCAAAGTGACTTAGGAGCCCAGAAGTGTGATCCTTCACTCCACAGCAATTGTGTTACCAGCAGCAGGTACAGGACTTGCTCGGTGCATCTTCTTTCCATACATTAACCATGAAGTTAATGTTTCAGCATCCCAGTGGCAAAGGAAAATACATCTGACGATCTATGTTGGTGGTTTGAGCTGCCCTTTCTTGAGTGGAAATCTCATCCCTTCATCCTGCTCTTTTAAGATAACACCACAAAATTACTGTCCATTTCTGTGAAGAGCTGAGAGACCTGTACTGAACTCTCAACAAAAACATGGACATGGATGAGAAACATCTCTCTAAATCGGACTATTGTTTTAGTTGGGGGCTTTTTGAGCAGAAAGGGTTTCTATGTTTGGGAAATTTTTTTCCCACAGAAATAAATTGTAGGTATGTGTTCAATAGCTTGATTCTTATTTTTGTCTGTGTTTGGTTAAATCAAATCATTCCCTATAAAAACAACAAAACTTGTGTTTCTGTTCTTTTAACAATGTAGTATAAATGGTGTATATTTACAGTCCCTGCATAATCACTATACTTAAGTTTTACCCTCCTTAAACTCTGAACAATGTAATCAGAGATTCTAAAAACCCTAAATAATAAGATCCTGTTCTGGTCTGCATCCTCAGTCATGTTAAGAATCATATCAAAGGTCAAATACATCCAGCCTGAACAGAGAAGGGGTTAGTGAAACCTTTTCGCAACTGATGCTTAAAAAAAATTGAATTGAGTATAAGTTTAACAAAGGGTATACTTTGAGAGTCCTTCATAAAGGACTGTGTGTATGTTGAACTGTGTGTATATTAAAATGCTTATTCAGGCAGCAAAATTAAGAAGCATAATTACATAAGTACATCACACCTAATCAACCATTTCAATAACATTCAACCAAATACTTTAGTAATATAATATTGAAGCATGGAGCATTAACTTTATTCATTGCAGAATATCTATATATTAATCATTCCATATCCATATGCATTCAAGAATACTTACTGCATTGTTTCAGAGAGCTCTAAAATCATAAAATGGTGGGTTTCTTTCCTCTGCTCACATTTCTCTTACATTTGCCATAGTGGGCTTACGCAGTCTGAAAGGCCAGCAATGTGTGTACCAGATAGGCAGAAAGCCCATCAGATGTGATACTGAAACATAATGGAGGAAATGGGATTCTCATTCGCGTATGTGTTTATTTATAGCTATTTCCAAAATACTTACAGTCATGCCATCTAAATTAATATCTCAGTTTTATTATTTATGAGGAAATATTCCAATATGATTAAGTCAACAATGTCGACAGCAGCACTGAGAGAAACCTTCTATCAGCATTTCTGTTCAAAGTGATAATTTCTATTACCCTACAGCTCTTTCTGTTCTTATCTATTCCCTTACCAAGTGAAATACTACTGATTTTCTCAGTTGTTCAGTGCCTGCCCATCCACAATCAGTTATGCAAAATGTTTTGCATTCCATAGATCTTCCAGCTTTTCATGGTTTTTGTTTTTAAACTGTCTCTCGGCAGTCCCATAGGGCAATGCCAGCAGGTGGACTTGTGCAGGCAGCAGGTAGAGAAGTCCCACTTGTCTTGTGTCTGCTTGAAAAAGAGGTTTCTTTCCATCCCTACTTTATTTGTCTCTAGGCAAGAGCTTTCTCCTTTATTCATGTTTATCCTTCTCCATCTTCCTGCTAAGGAGAGATTATCAAAGCACAGGAGTGGGGTATTTTTAAGAGGAAAATACACCCAGGTTAGATGAAAACAAGTCCTGCTCTTGCTCCGGTAGCACAGTTGCTGGTTTCTCGCTCTGCGACAGTGAGGCTGGTGCACCTGGAAGCTGTTCCAGTAATGGGTTTGACAGTGGGAGCTGCTTTGGAAAATGTCCAAGCCCATGGTCCTTTGCCACTAACGTCTCCAGGCAAGGTGGGACATGGCAAACTAAGCCAACTCCAAAAGCGCAACACTGGCAAATTGACTTTGAACTGTTTAAGATGGAAATTCAACAGCAGGACCTGGTGTTTAGGAGCTGTGAGCCAGAGTTTCAGCTATTTTCAGGATTTTAATTGAAATGAAATGGATCTGTCAGGGGGCTAGGGAGATCCTCTGAGGCTCCATCTTTCACGTTCTTCCAAATGTCACTATACATAAACATTTTTAGCTTTGTTTTAAGATACAATAAATCAAATAAATAGATAATTATACATCAACACAATGAAACAGATATTTTGCCTTAAAGTCACTAATCTTCCTAATAGAGATTATAAGTAAATATTGATTATAAATAAATATTTTTTGCCTTGCTGTCCTCATAAAACTAGAGGGCAAGGAAGAGGAACAGTGAGTTATTCTAGTTTGGAAGAAGAGGAGAAATAGCTGACCATAAATTGTTATTTCTTATATTTCAGAAAAGCTACAGATACATAATGCATTAAAATACACATGTATATATATTTCACCCACTTTCAAATTTAAAAAAGAGTGAGAAAAACATAGTTTTTCTTGCATTTAAAAAGTGTGGGTCTCATTGAACAATGCTAACTCTAGAGTGTTAGAAATTTAAGAAAAGAGAGAGTTCCTGCGTCATTGTCTATTCTGAATCAGAGTTGCAACCCTTTCAGTTTTGTTAGGTTTTGTGTGCTGTTTTATGGCAGGTTTTTTTAAGTACCAAAAGGCTGAAATCTTTATTTATTCATTTAATCCTTTACCAATAATCTGTTGGTTCTGTTTACATGTGCATAGCTTGGGAAAGCATTGTGCGATGACATCCCTTTCTGTGTTGTTACTGAAAGCACACAGGATTAGTCAGGATTGTACTAATGCCCAAAAATATGTGCCTTTGCGGGTGAATGCCTTCTAGCATTTTAATTTATTGGCAAATTTGTCTTGGTCTCATCCTAGTTGAACATTTTTACCTGTATTATAAAACTCCTTTCTTGTTTTTGATACTTGTTTTCAATCAGAGCCCTCCAAACCAAGTAATTTTTTTTTTTTTTTGCAGTTTTGGTACATAACCTGATTTAGCTTGGCTCCTAGGAGTCACAAGGGATATTTTGTTGACCTTTCTTTCATTCTTCATTTTATTTTGTTATTTTTCTCAGTCCCATTCCCCCACCCATTTCAGAGGGTTGTCACGGATGTATGTTTGCTAAAGATTATGCAGTGGCAGTTCTGTTTCAGGTTTTAAAATAGGTAATTATTCTTCTGAATTTACGTCTTTGAGCAGAAGAGGATGCATTGTGCCCTGAAATGTTTTAACTTTGACAGCACTGCATTTTGAACCTAGACTTCTAGGATTACTTTTTACCTAATTCGTTTGTGCTTACTCTGATGTCCCCTGGTGAACCTCATAAAGTTCAACAAGGCCAAGTGCAAGGTCCTGCACCTGGGCTGGGGCAACCCCCGCTATCAATACAGGCTGGAGGATGAAGGGATTGAGAGCAGTCCTGCGGAGAAGGACTTGGGGGTACTGGTGGATGAAAAGCTGGACATGAGCCAACAATGTGCGCTTGCAGCCCAGAAGGCCAACCGTATCCTGGGCCGCATCAAAAGAAGCGTGGCCAGCAGGTCAAGGGAGGTGATTCTGCCCCTCTGCTCTGCTCTGGTGAGACCTCACCTGGAGTACTGTGTCCAGCTCTGGAGCCCTCAGCACAAGAAGGACATGGAGCTGTTGGAGCGGGTCCAGAAGAGGGCCACAAAAATGATCCGAGGGCTGGAGCACCTCTCCTACGAGGACAGGCTGAGAGAGTTGGGGTTGTTCAGCCTGGAGAAGAGAAGGCTGCGGGGAGACCTTATTGTGGCCTTTCAGTACTTAAAGGGGGCCTATAGGAAAGATGGGGGCAATCTTTTTAGCAAGGCCTGTGGTGACAGGACAAGGAGCAATGGTTTTAAACTAAAGGAGGGTAGATTTAGGCTGGATATAAGGAAGAAATAGTTTACAATGAGGGTGGTGAAGCCCTGGAACAGGTTGCGCAGAGAGGTGGTAGACCCCATCCCTAGAAACTTTAAGGTCAGGTTGGAGGGGGCTCTGAGCAACCTGATCTAGTTAATGATGTCCCTGCTCACTGCAGGGGCGTTGGACTAGATGACCTCTAAAGGTCCCTTCCAACCCAAAGCATTCTATGATTCTATGGTGTATTTTGAGACAGTGCTAGACAGAGCAAAATTTCTGTGTTGGAAAGCAACAGGTCCAAGTAATGATAAGGCAGAAGAGAAAAGAGAGAAAAAGAAAACTATGCTTCCATAGGTTTTGTATTTCCTTATTCTTCTTTAAGGTGGATAATTACACCACCATCTCCTTTATTAATCTGACAGAGAACCTGTTTGTACTTTAAGGGTTCTGATCTAAGAAGCGTAACTATCAGCGAGTATAAAGTCCTATTTGCTACTCTGAGCAACTATGCCTACTAGCACTACACAGTGAAATTAAGAGAGCATTTAAATAAAAGAAAAGAAAAAAGGAAATAAAGATGTTCCTACTTAAGCTACCTCATACCATTCTGAGATTGTAGAAGCAGTCTGAGTTAAAATGGTGTAAAACAAAAACGTGAGCAGGAATTAAAATGTTGTAAAATAAAAACATGACTCAAGTTCACTGTACATGCAGTCCAAAGGAACAAAATATATGTTTGTAGAATTTATCTGAAAATACTGGGCTTAAAATATTTAACATTGATGAAAGTATATTCAAAATAATAAAAAACCTGGCAGTTGTGAAGATGTGAACACAAAACATGAGTAAGGTGTATTTGGAAATATATTAAGCATCTTCAGCACAGGAAATCAGTACATAACCTCTACTTCTACAGGAATTAATACCCAAAGGCAGTATCTGAACTTCTTTGTGTCCTCCCAGGGTAATATCTGAAATAATTCCAATTTGTGCAACAAGTAGCAAAATTCTCAATGTAGAAGTGACAATATATATTCCATCCCTGACTCTGATATGCTTGCTGAACTTGCATCTAATCATTTCATAGCCCCTTCCACACAGAAGAAATGTTCTCTAAACATCTGCAAAGCAAATGCCTTATGAAAACTTCCCTAAAAATTCCACCTTTCCATTCACAGCAGTTTGGTTGCTAACATGCTGAAGCCATGTCTATAAGACTGACTAATATAGCCATATTGTTTCCATGTCCTCCCCATATGTGTGTCTGCAGCCATCTGTTGTCTCTTGGCTTACACTGTTAAGTCCTTTAGAGAAGCGGGTTTTTTCTTCATGTTTGTACAGCACCCAGCAGAGCAAGGTCTTGGTCCTGATGAGGGTGCGTGAGTGATACAATTAAATAATAGGTAAGTTAAATTAGTAAATTAGATAAATTAATGTTTTGTTTTAAATTCCGCTGTATGTAATTCATTGTTTAAAAACAGTGGTTTCTGATTTAAATGTCAGCATATGCTGTAGACTATTCTGTGGCTAGCATAGATCATAAAAAAATTATGGGGGTGTCAACCAACATTCAGCTGTCAGGGATTCAAGATTAAAAGGTTAAATCTTGTATTTAATTGTTAGATTAAAAAATGAAAGCTAAATAAATTCTCACAAAGTGGAAACAGTAACCACTGCTTTTGACTCCAGGGAAATTTGCATAAAATTAAATGAGAAAGCAATTTACGCCATGCATCTGAATGTTGTTTGACATGTTTGACATGTACCAATATCCAAATATACACAGTATACTCTGTGTATATTTTATGAATAAGCACTTAAGTACTGGTAAGACCCTTAGCAAGTCCCTGGCTTCAGGATTTCCTTGGATCAATCTCATTTTTCCCATTATTTTCCTCTAAATGTTTCGATACCTCATCAGAATTATTTTCTAATTTGTCCTGCCAATTTGCCAAGAGCTCAGGGGATGTTTCCTTAGTGCTCTTACTATGAATACTGAAAGAATTGAAAATGTAACTGGGAAAATTAATATAGGAAAAGTCCAAAAGCTATTAGCTACAAAAAAAAAAACGACCTCTAGTTCAAGAAATCCCTGATCTGCAAATCTATGTAGCCGGTGAGAGTATTCTGGGCAGTACCATTACATGTTTATATCATGACATACTATTTTCATTAGACTTTACCCAACCCATCATTGACCAGCATCAGACAAGGCACCAGGAAGACTGGGCTGTTCTTCCAACACAGTTCTGTCCCTTTTTCTGTTATGTTTTTGTATTGGGTTTGCGTGGCCAGGTTTTGGTAGCAGGGAGGCTACAGGGGTGGCTTCTGTGAGAAGCTGCTAGAAGCTCCCCCTATGTCCAATAGAGCCAATGCCAGATGGCTCCAGGATGGACCCACCACTGGCCAAGGCCAAGCCCGTCAGCAGTGGGATAACATATTTAAGAAGGGGGGAAAAAAAAACCTGTGCAACTGCAGCAGAAGAGAGGAACAGCCCTGCGGACACCAAGGTCAGTGAAGAAGGAAGGGGAGGAGGTGCTTCAGGCACCAGAGCAGAGATTCCCCTGCAGCCTGTGGTGAAGACCATAGTGAGTGTGGCTGGCCCCCCACAGCCCATGGAGGTTAATGGTGGAGCAGATATCCACCTGCAGCCCGTGGAGGACCCCACGCCAGAGCAGGTGGATGCCTGAAGGAGGCTGTGACCCTGTGGGAAGCCTGTGCTAGAGCAGGCTCCTGGCAGGACCTATGGTCCCGTGGAGAGAGAGGAACCCATACTGGAGCAGGTTTGCTGGCAGGACTTGTGACCCTGTATGGGACCCATGCTGGAGCAGTCTGTTCCTGAAGAACTGCACCCCATGGAAAGGACCCACACTGGAGCAGTTTGGGAAGAACTGTAGCCCATGGGAAGGACTCCCATTGAGGAAGTTCATGGAGGACTGTCTCCCATGGGAGGGACCCCACGCTGGAGCAGGAGAAGAGTGTGAGGAGTCCTCCTCTTGAGGAGGAAGAAGCGGCAGAGACAACGTGTGATGAACTGACCGCAAGCCCCATTCACTGTCCCCCTGCACTGCTCAGGGGGAGAAGGTAGAGAATTCGGGAGTGAAGTTGAGCCCAGGAAGAAGGGAGGGGTGGGGTGAAGGTGTTTTTAAGATTTGGTTTTATTTCTCATTATCCTACTCTGATTTGATTGGTCATAAATTAAACTAATTTCCCCAAGTCTAAGTCTGTTTTGCCCATGACGGTCATTGTTGAGTGATCGCTCCCTGCCCTTATCTCAGCCCACGAGCTTTTTGTTGTATTTTAATTGCAGCATTATTGCTTAAACACCTTAAATACCTTTAAATACTCCTCTCTTTGAAGGTAGTTTATTTTTGGCCACACTTAACACTTCGTGGTGCTGCCAAGTTAATTCATATTCAGAAGGATTCAGCTTTAAGATGAATGGAGTTTTGCCATTCTTAGTGTTCATGAATGAAGTGCTTGGACGTATATTGTTGTAAGCCTTTGACAACAGAGTTTACTCTTCCTTGAGTTTCTACATGAGTAAAACAGACAAAAATACAATTTTTCTTTCATTTCCTGAACAGTAAGACTGAGAACTAAATGTTAGTATGAAAGAAAGATGTTACAGTCCTGATTTTGTGCATTCATATTCCCTGCTTTCCAGCCCTTATACTTCTGTGTTAAGCTACATGTCATGTATTTGGGAGAAAACTTGTTTAAACTGATAAAAACAAGGTTGAGAAAGAGTGGCTTCTTCCAAAACTATATTTCTTCAGACCTTGGCTTGTATAGGATGCTAAATTCCAGTGCCCTTACCTATGTCTGCAAACCTTATTGCAGCTTGTAAAGTGACGAGCTGTAAAAGGATAGGATTACAATGTCAAAACTGTAAAAATTTCTGTAATCTGTTCTTGAAGGTGCTGACCACTTTCAGTTAGTCACAGCTGTTTTTCTGAAACAGTAAAATTTGATGAAAAACGGGGTACGGTAGAGGCATTGCTGATCTCATTATGAGCTCAGGAGAGAAGGAAGGATATAAAAAATTTATTTCCATAGCTGTCTTTGTAAAGGTGAGAAGATAGATGAAAGGAAAGGTAATAAAAAGGGAAGAGCGAGCTTTGGACAAGTGGAGAGCACCAGAGCTGTATAGATTGGGGGGAAAAAATAGCAAAGAAATGGCAAATAATTAATCATAAAGGAATTAGTTTTCATGGCAAAAGAAAAAAGGAAATAAAGGAAATGTAACAATGTAAGCAAAGTTCTGGATGTGGATAAGAAGAAAGGTGAATATGAGAAACATAAATGTAAGTCAGGTTTTTTGCAGATTCAGTCTTGCCACAACAAGGAAAATAGTTGGACATGTGTATATGGAGGCACTCAAATAGAGTTTTGCTTTGACTGGAGACATAAATACTAGCCTGCTTTGTATTGTTAGTGAAATGTAAATCAATGTGGCATCACAAATGATCTACTTCCTTTTCATTCTTGTATTCAATTCAAGATGTTACTGATTATCTGTAAGGCTCTACATCATCTGGAATGTTGAAGGTGTGGAGAAGTTTTTTGAGGACCCTGGGACTACATTTTCAGAAAGTATTACTAAGTTATTTTTCTGCAAGATTGCATCATTAAATTTGCACATCTTGGTCTCCCATGTCTGATGGAGTGATTCCTTTGTTTGATTTGCTGCTTGATTTGTTTTTCTTCCTCATAATGCAGCTCCCAATATTAGAAAATGTTGAGTTTATATGCTTTATAGGATATGTTGTTTGGTACGTTGACATTTGTTTGGTTTGGGTTTTGTTAGTTATTTAAATTATTTTGATTTTGTGGTCAACTGGTTAACCTTTGAGAGCTGTAGCTGAATTAGTTTGAATCACTGTTCACGTGTTTCTGGTACTGTGAGTATCAGATCAGCTGAAAGGTCGGTTTCTCAAGGAAGCGTAGACCGTAATGTTTTTCTCTTGACTTACATTTGGCCTGTTCAAAGAATTTATAAGTCTCCGTTCATGCATAAGGGAGAGCAAATCAGCACTGCTATTTGTACACAAAATAAAAATGGTATACAAGGTACTCACTTCTCAGCACAGTGAAATACAAAAGTTGGCACTTAGAGAAAAGCACAGTGAATACTGTCTGGACAAGAATCAAGAGCATCTGCACAATGCTGGCTATAAATCAGTTGTTTCATCTATTACTGCTAAAGAATTTGACTTTAGAATACTGAAAAAATTTGTCCTTTTTTCTGAGGGGCTTTGTGTTGCTGCTTACCTTTACAAAACATTAAAACATTCACAATTTGCAGAACAATTTTAGAAAGATACTGTGAAAAGATTAGTCTTAGAAATGTTGATTAGAAGAGACCACTGCGCGAGCTGCTACTTGGAGCAGGACAATCACTAACATTGGATCAGGTCAGTGACTTTGAATAGAAACTCTACCACTTCTGAGAGTAACCTTTTCCAGTGCTGCACTGCTCTTCTAATGAAGAATATTTTCGTAATGACCAATTTGAACTTTCCAAGGGGCAATTTTGGGCCATGGTCCCTTCTATATCATCTGCCACTGCTGGGAAGAGTTTGATTACATCATCTTTGTAGCTCCATGTAGTTGCAGGCTCCCAGCAGATCCTCCTTAGGCTCCTCTTCGCAAAAATAAACAAGACCAGCTGCCTCAGCCTGTCCTCTGGACCTGTAACCATCATAGTAGCCTTGCACTGGACCCTCTCCAGTTTCTCAACATCTTTCTTGAACTGGAGGCCCAAAGCATTATTCAAGGTGAGGGCTCACAAGCACTGAGTAGAGGAGGATAATACTTTCCTGGATCTGCTGACCACATTCCTCCTAATGTAGCCCAGTGCACTGTTTACATTATTCGTGATAAGAAAACTTTATTAGTTTATAAGCAACTCAGCAGCCACTGTAGCCTCCAGATCCTTTTCAGCAGGCCTGAAACATAGCAAGTTCCTTCCCTGTCTGCACTGGTGCATTGGGTTTTTTCTCCTCAGGTGCAGAATTTTGCACTTATTGAAGTTTCTAAAACAGAAACCTCAAAAAGGTTTCTTTTGCCTGGGCTTCCAGTGTCTCATGATGTTTCTAAATCGAAGTTCTACCAGGCAGCATGGCAGGCCCACCTCCCGGTCTTGCATAATCTGAAAATCTACTGGGCGTACATTCTGTCTTCTCATATGGGCTGTTGATGAAGATACTGAACAGTATCTTCATAGCAGTCCATTGGTTACTGTGCTCATTTTGAACCACCAACTGGACATCAAGCCATTGACTCTAGTCTTTGAGCTTGGGGTCTGACCAATTTTCAGCCCGCCTACATACTTTCTCACATTATAGATGATGATACTTTTGAAAATAAGTGTCAAAAGCCTTACTTAAGTAAAAATACATTGCATTCACTCCTCTCCCTTCATCTGAATGGCCAGTCATTTCATCGTAGTGGGCAACCAGACTGGTCAAGGATGATTTGCTCTTGGTAAATCCTTGTTGACTTTTCTTGGTTATTGTCTTGTCCTTTACATGTTGGAAATTGATTCCAAGAGGACATGCTCCACAATTTTTCCAAGGACTAAGGTGAGGCCAACTATTCTATAGTTTCTTAGATCCTCCTTCTCACTTTTCTTTAATACAGATGTAAAATTAACCTTTCTCCAGTCTTCGAGGATGTCCTGTAATAGCAGTAATTTTTCATGGATGATAGCTAGTGTGTTGCAATCACATCGTCAGCTCTTTCAGCACCCATGGGCATATCCCATGTGACCCCATGTATTTGAACACATTCTGCTTCTTCAGGTATTCATCAACCTGTAGCCCCTCAACTCTTAGCCATCCCTCTCCTTCCCAAACTGTACATGCAGAGGTGTGGAAGCAGACTTTGCCTAAAAAGCAAGAGGCAGAAATGGTATTGAGTGCTGCAGTTTTTTCTGTATCATCTATCATTATCTTATCTCCCTTAATAAGCAATAGACCTACATTTTCTTTGAACCTCCTTTTGCTGCTCTCATACTGGTAAAATTCCTTCTTGTTACCCTTTGATGTCCCCCATTAATTTTAACTCCAGCTGGGTTTTGTCCTTCCTAGTTTTGTTCCTGTGCCCAAACAATGACTGTGTGCTTGTCCTTTGTTTCCTGTCATTGTTTCCATATATGTGCTCTCCATTTCCACCATTTCCATCTCCATATGTGCTTTTCAAATTTTAGTTAAGAAGCTCCTCACTCAGCCAAGTGGACCTTCTGCATACCTGCTCCATATGTGCTGCTTCCTCATGTATTTCTTGGTTAGGTCCCTGTTCTACGACAGACAAAGTCCTCCCCACTAGATTAGCAAGTCTGTTCACAAAGGTGTTCTTCCCTCTCTTTGCCAGGTAGACCTATTCTCTAAGTTGTCTTTCCTCATCAAATTGGGTGCCATGAGCAAAATAGTTGAAGCCCAGCTAGTGCCACCAAATTTGTAGCCATATGTGGTCTACTGCATACATCTGCTATCCAGGCTTTTTCGTTTTGCCATAGGATTAAAGAGAAACACGACCAGGATTCCTGTCCCCTTCACCCTTGCTCAGGAGCGCTAGAGTCACTTTTGAACTGAAATGGTTTCACATCACCATGACATTGGTGCATGCATGAATAAGCAGAAAAAAGGTCAGAACATTAAGTGACCCCAAACAGTCTTTTGGCAACACCACAAACCGAGGCTTCGTTCAAGCAAGAAACCTCCCTAGTTGATGAGCCTGGCTGGAAGAGAGTCACCAACCACTCACTGTCACTCATCACTTTCTCTTGGTACCACTCTGATACAATGTCCAACCTGGATTCTGCCTCTGAGGGAGCTTGTTCTTCCCCTCTGCTGCCTGGCCCTGCACCACTGGGCAGCCCTCCTGCTGCCAGAAGTCACAAGCTTCCAGTTTCCACCCTCTTAGGAGTGCGTGTCTTCTTTCCACTGCGTCTTGCCCCGGTTGCACCTTCCCTGTCTGTGGCATAAGCTTTTACACCTTGAAAGATCCTGTCAATCACCTGTTTGTCACCCCTGATCTATAAAACACACTTGCCTCTTCTTGCAGCTCCTCACCTGCTGCTGCGGCAATTACAACAGAGCAAACCTCCCTCCAGGGAGGTCACCCCCAGGGGTCCATCTGCACAGAGGTTGCCACAACACTGCCGGTGACAGCAGGGGCAGGAGTTATGTCTAGCAAGTCATCACCATTTGGATGTTGTCTTTTTATGCAAACAGCACATCTGGGTCTCTCGTGTGTCAAATGTCAAGTTAACTGTCTTGCTATTTGCACATCCCGCTGGCAGTGCTCCTTGGTGCCCTTCCTGAGGGTGCCAGATTAAGTCAGGAACTCCAGGAGCATTCACTCAGCCTTGTGCAAGATTTCCCACTTAGCAGGAAACCTCTCACACTGTGTGTGAGTTCCCGGCCACAGTGCCCTCCTTTGTGAGTGCTGGGTCTGCTGAACCTTTCTGCTCCCCATGCTGGATCCTAACAAGCTGAAAGAACGGTGGATGTAGTTTACTCAGCACTGGTCTCACTTGCCAGATGAAGAGGTACTGTCACACAGTTGAAACTGTTGAAAAGGTTAGTTTCAGAATCTGCTTAAATAGATAGGGCTGTCCAAAAGCATTTTAAGATCAATTTACTGCAGTTCTCGTCCATGAATAAGAAAAAATAGCCTGGGAAACATGGAAATATTTATTACCAGAAGTTAAATCTTCTTACTCACTTGTAGGAGATAAACAGGTTTTCAATTACTGGCTAATGATTTTAGAATTTTATTATGTTATTTTATAGTAAAATATTTAAATATTTTTGCCTTTCCCTGTCCTACAGCTGCGCTTGCGGTGCAATGGCAATTTAAAATTTATGGTAGATTATTTCCTGCAGTCGCTAGCTGTATGTACTAGGAAAAGGTCTTCTGCAGGGACATTGCTCGAATAGAAGTATCAATGCAGCTACCGTTGTGTATGAGTTTGAATGAGGTTGCTCTTTCAGCAACTATAAATTGGCAATATAAAATCGATCCCTTTGAGGCTTAAGTGGTCAAAGTATAAGGTTAAGTAAAATAAGGTGAGAGTATATTATATAAGGAAACAGCAAAGAAAAAATGTTTCATGTTTGTAGATTGTTAAGTGTGAAGAAAAAGTGTGTAGGGAAAAAGTGATATTGCTAGATCTTGCAAAATGCTACTGTTAAATTTCTTTTTATTTATCAATTGCTTTTGGATATATGCTATATTAGTGCAAAGTTTCCTTCTCTTGGCCCTGATTCAGTTTCTGATGGGAGATTAAGATCACTTGTACCTTTAAATCAAGATTGATTCATTCTCTTTATTCTTGCTGATCAGTTTTGGATTTTTTTCATTTGAAATGTAATTCACACTCTAATGTTCAGCAATCTCCATCAAACAACAGTATGATAGAACTGCAAAAATCTTAAGAAAAACAGGAGGCTAAAAAGTTACTTTGCCTTTATCTGAATACCTTGAATTCAATTGCATACTTAAACAAACAAAAAACTGCTTAATACTGTTTGTGACTAAGCTTTGAAGGAATTTTTCCAAAGGAGTAGTGAACTTTCTCTGCAGTATGGCCTTCAAAGTCAAGACTGGATGCATTTGTAAACTGGCAAAGAAAGGAGTTCAAAGAGAAATTCTTAGCTGAGGTAGTTCCCATTGCTTAGACAGGGCATGTAGCTAGATAATAATGCTTCTCCTAAGTCTTAAAATCAAGAATCTTTTTTTAAATTATTTTTTTTAATTACACTTGATGCATGTTTATTAAACATAACTTGATAATTTAAAGTAACTGTTTTATAGTACGTGAGTTGAAAATAGTTTTCACCTAAATATTATGTAAGATGTTGTGTGGAAGTGCAGTTGGCTGAGCATAGAAGTACAGGTTTTTTATACAGATAGAGCACAATGTGTTACACAAATAAATATGCCAAAATATATGGCAGTAATGCATCCTTGAGGTATGGTATTAGGTCTCATAAAATATATGCCTTGAAATTAAAAAAAAGAATTTTTCTGAGGTTTGAAAGGAGTTGCTGTGGAAATTACTCTGCCAGAAATGAGAATTTTTCTCATTTGCTGCGTTTTTTCAGCCATTGCTGTGGTACTGTGTTTGCACAAGCAAAACCAGGTAGGTAATCTGTAAAAGAAATATGAATTGTTAACCTTTCTTGGAGCAATGTAGACAGATTTTTATTTGACTCTTTAGAAGGAAAAAGAGTAGTATTAATAAACACTGAAACATTAAAACCAAACCCTATTTCCATGAAATGACAAAAGAATTTAAAATTCTTTTAATAAATACAGTTGGAAGGTGATTCTCTTTATTTCCAAAATTTTCTCAAGAACAAAGGAATAGGAAAAATTAGAAGATGTCTAAGCATGTCAAGGGTTAGCTTACCACTTTTACTGGATATTATAGAAATTTGGGGGTTTTTAATGCTAATAATCTCTTAATTGTAGGAGGAGGAACTGGAGGCCCAGATTTCATTCCTACAAGGACAACTAAATGACTTGGAAGCCATGTGCAAATATTGTGCGAAGATGATGAATACACATCTTGGTAAGTGCAGTTCCCTGTATTAACCTGTAAATCTTTGCAAAGGCTCTTTTCATGTTTGTATTAGAACTAAAATAATATTTATGTAGTACAGTGCATATTATTTTATAAGCCATGAAGAAGATTGAATTGATGTACCCAGTTGTTGTATCAGATCCTGCCAACCACTGTATCCTTATACCATCATACTGTTAAACTTGGGAGTATGATAGCCACTGATGATGCTGAAAAAAAAGTAGAGGCATTTTTGCACAGATGCCCTTTGTCTGTTCCTAAGATTTCATGTATTGTAAGAGACATGCTGAAGCTCACAGCATGTGAGCTTACACTTTTTAAGCCCGTTTGCGGTTCAACAGTCTCAGAATGATACTTGATGCCTGCAGTGATAATTGTATAAAATTCATATGCTTTCATGAAATGTAGCATCTTCACAATCTATGCTGATCACCTCCAGTATGTAAAAACGTGTACTATAGTATATGGCTATTTTGTAATATTTTGTAATATGGCTATACGGCTAGTTTGTAATATTTTCCTCAGACCAGGAGAAATATAGTAAGATAGAAGTCAGTATGTGAGGAACAGAATCAGCAAAGACTCCAATCTAAAATTCAACTTATATATTGCCAAGACAAACCACAGAAAGTAAACAAAAAGCTTCAATCAATTCAGCTGTAAATATGCCTAGATATGCTTTGATAAAAGCAGCGATTTTAAACTGTGTTGAACTGAACTCCAAAAGTTAGTATATTTAGTTACGTGAAAAAGCACAGTTGTTAAGAAATCAGGGCACAACTGCAATAATTTTAAGGTTTATTTATAGCGTGCAACATCTAAGCAAAATAAATTAAAGTTGAATATTTCAGTGGGTAGAACTAAGTGTATGATACCTAAGTTTGCCAGGTCAAAAGATCAGATGTGAAAGCCATACTATACTTGTATTTTCATTTTCTTTTGAGTGTTTTAGTAGCCACTGTTATGAGCCTAGGAAAATCTATAAATACTGTGTTATTTGAAAGTTTGGAATCACAGCCTTCAAAAGCCAAGCGTAAACCTCTAACCCCAACAGCTTTAGTCTGATATATTGTATTGCTTCTGTGAGGGTACATGAGCAATGATAAGACTAGAAGCAAGTGCCAGGGATAAATTATTAGCTACTGAAATGATGGGGGAAAGATTACCATGTCAAGAAGAAAAGCTGAAGGAGTGTTTAGCAGGGATAACAGTTCAAGTACAAGCATTTCCGCAGGAACTGCTCTAGAGTAGAGATCAGGATAAAACCAAAGATACTTGAAGTAGTCTGGTTTTCGGCACTAGATCCATGAAATGAGAGCAAAAGATTTGTGATAACATCCAGGTATTAAACCTTTACTCCCAAATATATTAGAAACAAAAACATTCAGAGCCAGTAGTCTCCCGAGAGCATGGTGGAGCTGTCTGTTACCCTCGCAGGACAAGGAAAGCCACCCCCTATACAGCTTTGGCTGCAGCGGTGCACTGGGTGCATGCCTGTACTTCTTCACAATATTCCCGCACATCTTGTCAACATCATGGGCTATTAACTTTGTAAATTTGGGTCACACTAATGCATTTAAATCCTATAGAGATTAACAGTTACACACAATAAACAGAGCACAAGAGAGACTGAGATAACCACCAACCTTCACAGCTTCTACACTTGTAGCAAACTGATGAGGTTAGGTATCCCCAAATCAGCCAGCAGATGATCCACAGGAAGGCAGCAAAAAACCCACCAGGATTCTTGCTGGTCTGACCTGTGTGAAATTCCTTCTGACCTGAAATCTGTCCATCACATTCATCCCAGTGATCTGAGCAGCACATGCCAGCAGGCTGTCCAAGAACATGGGTTTTCTGTAGCATCATAGGACATCCCCTGAGGATTATCTCCAGTGTCCATCCACTTCTCAGGGCTTCAGGGAATGGCAGCAAAATAAAAAACTCAGACCATATCTGGTCATTTCTGGGTTAAGGGCAAAGTTAGCAGGGGCTTCTACTGCACCTGGTCTGATTCTCCCCCAGGTATTTCTTACCCATGAAAATTGCTTCATTTCAGAGACCACAGAGCTGATAACGATGAGTTATATCACTCCTCTTGTAATCTGTTGGGACATTTAATTTCAAGGATATTACTTCTTCCTGTGAGGCTGAATTTTTCTGACTTCATCACCCAGCTTTTGGCTCTTGTAGCATTCTTGATAGCAAGGTTGAAAATCCTCATTTAACTTACGCAGTGATTAAGTAATCTCTCAACACTGTCTTTGCTAGGTAGGACACTTGGAGATTCATTTTATATACATTGCTTTTTAGATCTGATCATTTTTGTGGTCTTCTTTTCAATTCTTCAGGGTTTTCATACACCTTTTGAAATGAGTTAATCAGATCAGGATATGCTGTACCAGCAATGGGCTCAGCAAAGTGGTTACTTAGCAAAAGGAAGGTCATCTCTTCACTCTGACATGCCATTCCTCTTTTTAAACATTTTTAATACAGCATCACATTAGTGCTCTTTGATACAGTGATAGGTTGAGGGGATAATCCATTATGACCTTTAAAATTTGGTGAATCACAGTTTTCTAAACAGAGAATTTTCTCCTGTAGGAGTAATCAGGAAATGTTTATTTCCGTATGTGTTCCTTCCATTTGATTATATTAAAATTCACTTTTTGTCATTCGGCTTTTTAGCTGAATAATTCACATAACTCCGCAATGTACTCTGTTTTCTTCTACCACTCTAACTGCAGACTTAGCCGCCATACATTTAATAGTCATCTAAATTATTGATAAAAACATATAGAAGTGTAAAATTTGAGGAGCCTTCCAGGACTAATTCCTTTAACAAAGAGTTAGACAACGTATTTAAGAGCAATCAATAAGTCCGGTTTTTAGTCTGAGGCCTGCCTTTTAAATTTGATAAAGTTTAAGGTTCTTATTTTTTAAAAACCCACATTTTTTTAGATTGACATTTTAAACAGTTTTTTTCAGACTTTATTACTCAACCAATATTCTTTTTCCTGTATTGACTGCATTTAACTTTTTAACAAAACAATATTAATTCAAGCTTATAAAAATGCATATCCAGTGACCATTCACCACAGAATTATTTAACTGACACTATAAATCAGAATGTCAAACAATTTTAAAATGTTCTTTTTGCAGTTTCCAGTGAAACAATTCAGAATTTTTTGGCCATCTTTTCTCAGGTTCTTTCCCTTACAAGGGGGATCCTGATGACAGTCAGGGGCAGTTACTTCATGACAGAGCTGTCATGTGTTGCAGCTCAGAAGTGATTAAAAAAACCATGAAGTCATTTATTCTGTTTTGAATCCCTAGTAATTTAT